>JAULBM010085989.1:0-19421 GCA_032357055.1 Geukensia granosissima | reverse complement strand
AGTGCCTCAAGACGGAGATACCTAGTGCCTATTTTTTCCACGGCACAACCTTTGAGATGGGGAGTTAGAGTGTTTATACATCCCGCTCGAACTAACGGACGCCCCTTTAGCAGGGATTCTTCCTGCAGGCGGAGAAACCGAACGGCTTATTTCTATACCCCGACCGCCCTCGGGGGGCCAAAAAAAAGAGGAACAGTAGACGAATAATTCCATACAATAATATAGAAAAAGATTTTCCATGAGAAATCCACCCAAAACTTGTAAATCTCAAACTTCTACAGGTTGCCATAATGCCTTCAAAAATGGAAACATATCCATACCCTGCGGCAAACTGTATGAGGCCCAAGAAAAATAAAGTGAGATGATATTCAAATATAACAATCAACGGTCAAAGAATTAAACAATGCAAAATAGATACATTTTAACATTAAAACAACAACATCCACTCCACTGGACTACATGTTTCTGGCTTGGGACAGGCACATAAAGTATTTGACGGGGTTACAAATGTTACAAATGCACGGTATATGATAAAGGCTACAAAAACATATTTCTACCTCTTGCGCACAAATTGCTCGCTTTGCTGCTTAAGAGTACTGAACCCTTCCCCTGACCTGACACAGTGTTGCAACAATACGGCACTAAAACCAAAACTTTAAACCAACTGTATAAGATTTCACTTTTGAAGTCGGTACATAGTACACAAACAATAACAAATAAAACAAAAGCCAACAGGATGTACCGACCTCGAAAAAGCAAAGATTTTTACACTTCGTTCAAACTCCCAAAAACAGTTGATAACAGACCTGATTCTCTCAAGCTACGACATCAATCACAACACTTCCGAATGAATTAAGTGAAAAAATATATAAAAACAAGGTGATATGCAAAGTTCAAGTCATTACAGATAATACTAAAGACGAGGGACACTTGTCTTTTTTCTTGGAACTTGTTTAAAACCAATAATTCTATAGCGAAACTTTTAAGTGCTGTAACGATTAACCACACAATTACCTTGTAAATACGAGAAACTGATAAGTTCTGTGTAACGAGAGCAGGTCAATAAAGATTGCGGTTTAAAAAGTCATTGACTTCCTAAATGGTTGTAATCTTAGTTTACACAAATATTGTTATAATTATGACACTGTCGTAATAACATTAAGCATTCACTAGAATATGATTTTTTTATTTGTTATCCCTTGAAACATGGTAATAAGAGATATGGTTTGATTGTCTGTGTGACAATCAACCCTCCAAATCGTCAGATGAAAACTATCAACATTACATGTTGCCTTAAGGCATTCAGCTACGGACTCATATCCACACTTTAGGCAAACACTTTTCTGTCATTTAAACCGTAATAGTAATATCAGTGTTATCAAATTACCTTTTTAAAATAGTGTTCTTGTTTATAATTCATCGGATGTTATTTTCTAGTATATCTAATATAAACGTTGCCTTGTTATTGGACAATTAATTAAATATAGACCTTCGTGATAAATGTGTCAATTTATAAAAATATGCACGTTGTGTAATAACTGATGATATAGCATTGTAGGAAATTTATATAATATTATTATTATTATTATACTACACGGCCTATTTTTACACTGCATAATCAAAGGTTATTTAATGGCCCTTGTGATTCATATGAAGATGCACTGTTAACGACTTATTAGGTAGGAAATATTTTTACATTTCTGTTACTCTGTTTCTTTATCAAAAGTCAAAACTTACTGGAAAATGCAACCAATAAATAATTTGACCATAAATTTGGCTTGATTTTTATGACCAATAGCAGAAGGGCAAAAAAGAAACATTATCACTGACATGTGTTGGAATAACATCTGTTTATTTGCTAGTCAGTCCCCTTTTCTTTTGCTGTATGTTCACAGTTTAGCCACCATTTAACTTATGTCTACAGTAGGTGTCTGATTATCTCAATTCCCATGTAAGGGAATGTGTATTATGTGTATTATTTTCATAGCAACATAAAACACATTTCCGAAAATGAACAGATCATAAATCTACCTTGATAGTAGAGGAACCAACAGAATTGAAAATGTGGCTTCGTCTTTGCAAATGGATATAGATATATGCATTTTTAGATTTTCTCATATTTCGTTTCCTTCGAACGTGTAGAAGAAAAGCTATCTTGGCTTTCTTTAGCTTTAAAACAATAAAAGAAAATGTTAATCCGTGTGTATTTCTTAACTCTTTACCTTTACAATCCATCTTCCAAGAGTATAATTTGCTGTTCATCACCAATTCATTTTTTTCTCGAAAATCTCAATTTTTTTCACAAGAGTCAACGCCACATGGTAAATTTAAAAATTATCTTTAAGCCAAAAAGTTAGACTCATATATTCACAGGTTATAAAAATACGCATTAACTCATTTTATTACACATTGCAAGAGCATATAGGAAACAGTGTTAAATGTTATAACTGCAACATGCAATTTGATACCCATTAAACATTTACAAGGTAAGCTATCAGTCTTAAACCAGATAAGGAAGATAAATTCTAATATACTTCCATCTTAAATATTCTCTGACATATTAATCTCAACAGAAGTGGTCTAGTGAGGAGGTAAAATGAAAAGGTAAAACTCAAATACAAAAGTCAAGCGTCCATCCCTTGTAAAGCTGAATGTAGATCAAAAAGTTATTGGTTAAACCTGTAAGAGACCTCAATATCTGTTTTGATCTAAATGTTAGTTTTAACAAAATATGAGTCATAAAATTAATTTCCTTTTCTCCATTGATAATAAGGAGATGACTAGTATTTAATGGTTTCGTACTAAGTGTGCTCCACTATGACCTTTTACCTTAATGCGGAAGTAAACTGGCTAAATTAAGTTCCGCATATAAAATGACAAATGCTATAAATTTTGCTATAGGCGTTTGAACAGTTTCACTTATTAGGCTCGTTTAGACGACCAAAATTTTCTGTCCAATACTTGGTCAAAGTTCACTGTTTACACGATCAACGTTTTTGATTTTTCTTTTTTACTGCCTCTAGAAAATTGGAATTGCATAGTAAAGAACAAGAATCCTGATTTGGAGAAATATGTTGCAATTTAAATTTGCATTTTAAGCACCATAATTTTTAGGGAATGTTTCAAAGAAGTCAGAAATTTCCATCACAGCTTACTATCATTTATATATTTATGTTAGATTATGTTTTAGCAGTTCTAATTGCCCTTTTCTCTTCCACTGTAGAAACCAATGTCATTTGTCCATTGAAATATAGTTGAAGATGCTGCTTTCTTTGTTCCTGCAATTTGCC
The DNA here is from genome assembly GCA_032357055.1 of Geukensia granosissima. Lineage (NCBI taxonomy): Eukaryota > Metazoa > Mollusca > Bivalvia > Mytilida > Mytilidae > Geukensia > Geukensia granosissima. The sequence goes on along the minus strand of JAULBM010085989.1, from coordinate 16,131 downwards.
TTTGGTTTTTTTCATTTATTAAACATTCTTGTGCTTTCTACAATTATATTCTGATTGTTTAATATCCATAAAAAATCATCAAAGTTTTAAAACATAGGATGAGTTCCTTTCTATCAATGTCATTCAGGGTGTTTTTCAATTTTTATGCAGGTTTCCATGGACAAACCTCTCATAAAGACACTTTGACAAAGTATTTGATAAAAAACTGTAATCGTATAAACGGGCATTTACGTTTTGTCACAGAAAAAAAGAAATGCTAAAATTTCAAATAAAATACCGGAAAATTTGCATTACCTACTATAGACATGGTAATTCTAAAAATAAATATGTGAAATATAAAAAGACAGAAACGTACTAAAACGTATATTTCTTTCATTTTGTTTATTTAACCATATTTGTGTCTACCTTTTTACTGCCATCAAAACAGACTGTATACTTTAAAAAATATCACCCAAAGAAGAACTTACTTTTTTATCTTTTTCCGAAATCAAGTTATTACAGAAGTTATTAGATAAGTGTGATAGATCAGCTATCTGGTATCTATTAAATTTATGTTTTAATGTAATAGTAATTGTCTGGCAATCCTTCCAACCAAAGATATTCATAATGTGGTTTGTCTCATTAAGAAGTCATTTGAACTGAGGGGAGGGGGGCTCAATTATGTTCATATTTCGAGTTGTTTGTTTTCTAATACATATATTTTATTTTGTTTTTTGAATTGTACATGTTTCTATGTTTTATGTACATATTCATGTATTGCTGTTAATCAACAGTGTATTAAATTAATATAAATAAATATACTGAAATTATTTTGAATTGCATAATGTCATTATCTACAGAGTTAATGATAGATTTGGTACGGCGTATGGTATATGACAAGGGCTACAAAACAAATTTCTACCTCTTGGGCACAAGTTGCTCGCTTTGCTGATAATGATTTGACTAATACTTTAAAGTGTGTATTTTCCTAAAATTAACATTGAATATTTGTGTACAAAAGCTTAAGACCTATTAGCTTGAACTGGGTTAGGGTGTTGTGATGGATACACATTTGTAATCACTGCAAAATAAAGACCATGGTTAGAAAAATGTAAAACCAACAATAAACATATGTACTTTTAATTATTTGACATTTCAGATCATTTGCACCGGTACTAAGTTACAAGATAAGTCATTGAAAGTGATAAGATCTAACGTAAAATGGGTGAAACTTATGTCAAATCAGATAGTATGGACCATTTGTTTGGTCAGTAACGCACGTACCTTGTCATATACACGTTTTTTATTCTTACCACCCATGACGTCATGAAGCAGCGGGACCCTTTTGTAACTCTGCCTTATCTTAACACTTAACATAAATTCTTTAGAAAATCTAGGGGACAGAACTGCGTATGTTGACTTGCGTTTTATTTTTTCTCAGTTGATTCATTTTAATGCCACTTAAATCGGGGAATCCAACATGTACATTCGATTTTTTACATCGATGAATATGAACTGAATAGGAATTCATGCGTTGCTTCTCAACTCACTTTATTCGCAACGTTATGCCCGCTATTTAAAACAACAAAATGAACTTTATTTTGAACAAATCAAGTAGGAGAATGCAAAGAAACCAAAGGCTTAAAAAATGGTAAAGCTAGATAGACACGGCAATCTTGAGAACATTAACAAGACAAAGCATGACATATACTGTACATAAAAAAACTAACAATAAATATAAAACCAAGAGAAATGTGGACAACTTAAGCCCGGAGTGAACTCATGTAGTTCGGAGGGGTAGCAGTTCCTACCTTTTTAGCACACTTGCTGCATTGCGAAAGGACAAAACTAAAACAGATTACTAAATGCAGTCGGAGAAATGAAACATCCTATTTTTCGGAATCTACAACTTCAAAAAGATACGTCTTCAGCTAATTATATAATATTGTATGAAGTCATATGAACGCTGAAGATCAATGTATGATGCATACTTTAAAATGTGTGTTGTGTCTTCTATTTCAATTTCATATTGGTAGATGTGGTGAAGATAGTCAATGAATCCAGCATTGACTAGTGAAAGAACAGCATTGAGTTTGGGGTCACTGCCATTTAAATGTTCTGGAAAAATTTCAAAAATGTTTTCTTTTTTTATAAATTGAAAAATATGATTGGCGGTAAACCCAATATACGAAAGGCGTAGAAAGCATTTTTGTAAATAATGAAACAATTAGATGCACTATTTAACACATTGCAGTAGAGAACGCAATATACTTTATTCTGTGAAATCTGCAGTCCATTACTTGTACGACTGAGTAACTTGGCGACAAGTTACTACTGTGTGACATAAATTAAACGGTTAATTTGGACGAAATAATGGCTGCCTGGCCACAGACTTATTCTGTTACATCTGCAGTCCATTTCTTGTACGACTCACAAATTTTTCAAAAAGTTACTTCTGCGACCACTTGGTAGTTTGGCGACAAGCTATTTTTGAGGCACAGCTGAGTGCCATAATTAAATGGTTTAGTGAGACGACACAATGGCTGCCTGGTCATAGGTTAATTTTGCGAAAGTTGCAGTCCATGTCTTGTACGGCTGAGTAGCTTTACTACAAGTTACTATTGTATGACTAGATAAACGATTTATTTGGACGAAATAGTGACTACCTGGTCACAGACTTACTTTATGACATCTGCAGTCCATTTCTTGTACGACTCATTAACTTTTCAAAAAGTTACTACTGCGACCACAACGGTAGTTTGGCGATAACCTACTATTGAGGAACAGCTTATTCTGTTCCATCTGTAGTACATTTCATATACGATTCAATTACATTGCGAGAAGTTACTATTGCCACCACTTGTTAGTTTGACAACAAGCTCATTTAGACGCACAGCTGAGTGACATAATTGAATGGTTTAGTTAGACGAAATAATAGCTGCAAGGCCATAGGCTTATTGTGTGAAATCTGCAGTCAATTTCTTTTACGGCTGAGTAGCTTGACGACAAGTTACTACTGTGTGACAATTGTTCACAATTTTTGGTAAAACCATCAATATTGTAAGTACTGTAGGGATTTAGTTTCATCAATAATCTTATCATGTGTAATAAGACTGTAAATCTCGTGCTAGCTTCTTTGAAAAAAGTAATCGACTTTACCTTTTTCAAATAGTAAAGAGTTACCATCTTTATAATTTCATGGTTTTATCTATTTCAATTACTTCCTGTCAAATCAGTCTATAGGTCTAATGGGACCTGTAGAAGTTCAAATTCCACTGGTACTTGGTGGGTTTCTGTCTCATGGACAATCATGCCACATCTCCTATTTTTATATATTTTTTCGATTTAAATGTTTAGTCATCGACCCTTATTTCGACCTTAAGCAGAAGTATTGTATTGGTATGTTTATTTTAAAGTTGATCAAATTTTTGCACCATTTGTGATATCTGTTAATGTTAAGAAACATTTGTCACAAAATGACAACTCTTCCGGGGTTGAATTCATAACAAGGTCTGATAATAAAGTTTTCCGGAGTCAAATTTATAAAAGATCTGAAAATATAGAATAGAATATTGCAATTTTATAAACTTAAGTAATTATCTAATTAGACTTGAGATTCAGCTTGATTCAGTTTTCTGACAGATTTAGCTGACAGGTTTTCTTTTGACTAAATGTTTAATGGAATCAGTATATTTCGTACTTAATATTTTAAAGAACCACCGGCTTTTCATATGGTATAACCCATTATCACCAAGTAAATAAATCCGTTAAAAAACAAAGGAGATCACTGCATACACTGTTAACGTAAGAGTTTATGCCTTTGTTTATTTTAAATTGTCAATTTAATCAAACTGACGTATTATTGTACTCCCTAACGGACAAAAATATATTATCTAGACTTGATAAATGTGTAGAAAGAACTCGAAGATACCAAAGGGGCAGACAGAAATCGTCGGAAGACAGACAAGACCATGGCCTACAGACAAACATAGAACATACAACACTACATTGAAAACTAAAGCTGGAATAACACAAACCCTACAAAAACAAAGGTAGATGACAGTTCATTTAAGGGATGTTCAAAACAAAAAGTGAGTAAGTTGAACACAACTTTGTTAACCAATAACTTCATGGTGTTGTCACTCCTTGTCTTAAATTCCTATCTGGTTTTTGCATTACAAAACTTCTTTCAATGTATCTACAAAGTAGCATCGAAGACAAAATGGGAATAAAACAAAAGTTTAATTATTAGAAAGCTCATTTCTGAACGAATAATGAATCGTTATATCCGTAAATAAAGGGCACACAGCATGGCCCAATCTATTAATTTTTCGCATATCTTTGATTTGTTATATCTGTAACATAAAAATACTGTTTATTAAAAAAAATTTTTATACTTCTGAGATTTTAAATACGTGAAAGTTCAAATCAAACAAGGAAATGAAATAAATATTGTATTTTTCTCTAGTTCATTGCCTGAACAATTCTCTATAGCACAGAATATATTTGGTCAGGATGCTAGATGCATGTATTTCTGTTCATTTTTCACAAATTAAAATTTTCAAAAGTTCTTGTTTAGTAAAATGATGAATTAAATTAACTTAGACACTGAATCATGTTACAGATTGCACTGTGGTTTATTTTATCCGTATTGGAATGATTTTGGTTACCGAAATCATGAGCTTATCGATACAGAGGCAAGGAAAATAAACGCCATACTTTAGAAATCTAAGTTCAGATAAAATATAATACTTTTTTATTCAGGTGTAAACATGGCTTCCACTCACAGATTCTTGTATTTGCTATGAACATTTCTGATTATTTTATTGTGAAATGTTCTGAAAATGTGGCAGGCAAAGAACTCAATATTAACCAATACTGTGTGAATAATTCCATTTTTATGCCTGGAAAAAACTGCGCCGATACGTGACAAGTTATTGCCGCATTGATTTGATTAGGTGAGACAAAAAGAAAATTTGTATAAAAAGAGTAATTTTACTGATTTTTTTAACCCCAAACACTAGTTAAAATAATATGTATGGTCAAATAACTGTACTGTTTTTTTTAGTATAAAATAATTAATAAACTTTCAATCAAACGTTGTAACTTTGCAGGCAAACCGAAATCACAGATTCTTAATGAAGAAAAAAGAAGCAACGACTACATCTGTTAAGTGATCTGAAAACAAAACGAAACAAATAAAGATTTGTACTTTTTGTAGTTTAAGTAAAATTTCAATATTCTACATCTGTTGGAATCTTTTTAATAGTAATTTGTTTTCGTTTGAAGTGACACATTAATGATTTGTCAAGTGAAGCAGGAGTACGGCTTCCAACAATCAGCTTCAGATTTTTTAGTCAAAACCATAATACGGCTGATTTAAATACTATAAACTGCTTTCCTTCAACTTTTAAGTTTTAATTTTGCAACGAAAATAATAATTCAAAAACGAATTTTTAACCCTTTAAAATAATTTTACATGTTTCAAATAAAAAATGATTTAAACATGTTATTTTTCCATAGTATCTCGAATAAAATATGATCAATTTTTCTTGTGAATAGAAAATCATCAAATAACCTAACACTTTTTATAACCGTTGAAATTCTGTTTTATTTACGTATATTGAACACATTTTCCCAGAATCTATTTTTATAAGAAGGAAGTTTTTTAACTGACGACAAAAAGGAACACAAAGGTAAATCATCTAAATATTATTTTTATTAATACACTTGTAATGTATATATTATATTATTATATTATATCTCTAATGCGTTGATAATATTTTTGTTCCATTTTAACACCATGATAGCCGTAAAAGTAACAAAACACAGTCGAATACGTCGTGATATTTTTTAATCTACATACAGTTTTATAGTTGATAAGAATTTTAGAACTTGTGTGTTCAATATATATCATGTAAATGGGGAAATAAAGACATGAATGAATGAATGTTTCGATTTTTTTTCTCTCTATTCCATTTTTTTAAATCTAATTTCGAACAATTATTATTAGCCATTTGTGCTACTGTGACCTGAGGTCACCTTTTTCATAGGTTGGAGTAAATTTAACGTAAAAATCCATAAATCTATAATGAATGTGTTTTGAATCTAAATGGAGAGCACTATTAGTATTTTCCCTTTTTATATATTATTCACTCTATTTTGTAAAATTTGAGAATATTTTTTAATGTTTTAAATATAGCTGATCTTTTTACACATAAGAAGACATTGAGATAACTACAACAAAAATCAGTAAACATACTTCGTTGTAAGCAAAAACCGTAAATCTGGTTACTTCAGAATACTGGAAAGGGTGCTTGGCATTAGCGCAGAAGGTTTCCATTTTAATTCCTGTTCGGGTCAAACCAAAGATATTGATTTTTTTTAAACAAAACCCAGCGGACCTATTTTGAATTCTGATTGGCGTGGACTAGAATAAGTGACATGATTATTTATAATACGGCATTCATACATTTTTAACACTCTTTATAATAATTCTGTGGTCTAGGCAATTAAATTGTTCAATATTTGTGATGTTTAATCCTCTTAAGTATGAAAGCAATGTCGTGCAAAATGGCATAGGGATGTAACATATTCAGTTCTATTTACCACCATATATACATTACGCTAAAATATGTATGATATCATCTAAATTTTAAAATGTGTATGATATCACCAAAAATTTTTAAAAAATTCTTGTCATATCTTCGAAATATTATGTTTAAGTATTTTCTTAACTGATAACTTAGGACGTTAACTTACACGAATATTATGACGTACTAGACCCTTTTTAAATTTCTTTTTCATCATAAAACTGTCTTAACAACTACCATAGAAAATTATTTCAGTAAATAAAAAGATATTAGGAGACAGTTATATAACCATACTGTAAATTTACTGATTTGAAGTTTGCACACAAAAACAAAGGATGATTAAACATTTGATTTGATATAACAATAACAAAATGTGTAGACTAAAATTATAATTATTTTAAACATGTACTATGACTTAAAGCAGGAATGGTCCGAGGTTAGTGTAATGATTAGTTTTGCAAACTAGACAGCCGTAAACAAAAGAATTTTTATAAAAATTTTAAATTCAACACATTAGAATTGGCTTAAATGACTTAAAATATCTTTATATTTACGGGCGAAATCTTGCTGTAATTTTGTGGAAAATAACCTTTCCTTTTTTTCTTGATTAATGCTAAGGTCGCAAGTCATACGTTAGCCTGAATATGAAATATATAATTTGTTTACACAAAAATATTTTATCAATGTAATAAGTTTAGGAATTTTTATTTCGAATACAAATTTGTCTCCTAAACACGAAAGTCTGTTGGTGGCATTCAGAATTACTATCAAAGTATAAGTATTCGCAAATTTCAATTTTTGTGGATTTATTCTTCTGTATATGTTAATGGGTTCTATTTTTCGAGAATACTTTTTTCTATGAGATGCCGACAAAAAGTTTGGTATTTTGCGTAATCATGTTTCGCAAAAAATATGATTTATAATATACTACTTTTACAGTAATAAAAAGCTTAAATGCATTGAAAAGAGTTACACTTAAATAAAACTGACAGGCTATAAGCCAATGGATGCATTTAACCCTAAAATCAAAAGTGTCGTATGGCTGCTTAGTTCTGTGGACATGGTGATGTCTAGTCTGGTTTAAAATTATATCAAACAATTTATACAGGTTTGTTTTGAACTAATGTTCGCCTGTTTTAAGATATTATAGAACTGTTAGAAGGGTTTCACGCTACAGTATAAATGAGAAAATGTCAAGAAGTCTATAAAGTTAATTCCAGGTTGAGAAAAGGTCGTGAAAAAACTGAATTGTTTAGAATAAAGCATCAAAAATGAAATAAGAAGGCGAAGTTATCTCTGTCGGATCATTTTTGTCAAGTTTGATTATCTTCAGATGTTTTATAGACGGAGCAGATGAAAAAGACCAACGATGACACAATATTTCATTTAAACCTTTGGTGGAAATAACAATGTATATATTGTGTAATAGAAAAAAACTTCCAAACTAGCGTTTTCTATGCAGTTTTCTGCCTTTATATCTAACGGTTGTATATTATTACTCTATGTTCCTTTTATTGTAAATAAGACAAACGTGTACAAATGCAATATTGACTAATATACCCGTAAAAACTTTGATTAGATAAAGGATATTTAGGAACATATTTACGTTTCAAAAGACTACAAACAGTGTTAGTTTACAAACAAAAATTCCATTATATGAATATCAAATACAACGTATGATATTGTCTTTCACATTTTTCTCAAAGCATTTGGTTATTGCACTTCCTTATTTATATCATCTACGTTTAAAGATTATCAAATTTCAATTTTTAAAACATGTCACATTTACTGTATGATGCCATTTTTTAGAAAATATAATATATATTATGACATTAAATAGAAAAAAGAAATCAAAACATACATTCAGGAGTTAAATTTAAATAAATATAAATAACACTTGATATCAGTAAAAGGTTCACATAATTATTTGAATCTCATGAAAGCTGTTGAAGCATTCTTTTAAAACAATAAAATTAATTTACGTTACCAAATGCTTACGAATAATACGTGCGCACCAATAATTCATAAGGTTTGTTTCCCTAAACCTTGGCCTTCCCTCGAAAACAACAAAAAACCAAAGGCTCAACCAAGAGAAAAGACGTTGATAGATACGAAATATGCAAAAAGACAAATGAGAAATACGGCATAAAACGTCTTTTCAGGTTACTTTGAAAAACGAACACATATGAAAAAAGCATACAATAAATGGTGATTCGAAATAAAGAATTGGAGACATCAATTTAAATTACAATCCAGCTGCATGGTCAGAAAGTTTACTAAGATAATAGTAAACTTCTAAATCGCAAGGTAAAAATTGTACGGGTTAAATATTTACCGAGTGTGTTATGAAAAAAAATATTTTGATTTTCACTGTTTTGAATGTTACAAAATTTCCTGCTTATTAAGTTTAAATTATAAATGTTTTAATTTTTGGTTCATTTACTTAACCTTGTCTGACAAAGTTAAGTGAAAAATATAACAATAATATTATTGAGCATTGTCATCCGGATATTTTTCCGTATATCATTACATTGTCTGGTCAAAAAGGAAGTATTTGGTATATGACTAAGTATTTAAGTATCAACTTTGGGATTATCGGAATTGTGCAATGTTTCCTATATTAAAATTGGAGATGTGACATGTTATGTCTTTTCCAGATACTTATTAGAATACTTCGATTATATTGAATAGTGTTTCAATATCATCTAGCAAGGTACCAAACTATTTTTGTTGTTTCAAATAACACAACCTCACTGGCGAATAATTAGAAAAATAATTAATTAATTACATTGCGGTCAGTCTTATAGGCGAAGGAAAGCAGTCTCCCAAAGAGAATTACTGACCTAAGATAGGTAACTGACAAACCTGATCGCATGCCCTTTCAAACCCTTTTTAATGGAACAAAGTCATAGGCTAGATAAAATACTACAATAAATTGTACAGGTAAGTTTATAGCAACTTTCTGTATCAGCCACTATAACAAGGCATAATGTCAATGGTTGTTTCTATTTGGTTAAAACTCACACGTAACATATTTCCTGAGTGCGAAAGATGGCTCTTTCTATGCCTCCTTAAAGCAGCTTTGGCAAAAATTCCAAACGTACAATTAGAAGATATTGGCTTGATATTATAGAAAAGGAAATTATATCACTGATGTCGTATTGTAATGGCATATCTGGAATTATTTAATTTTTTAATTGAGAAACAGCCCGTGACGACTCTTGACTTGAACCAGCCTCTGGACTGCATCGTGTTAGGTAAAAAATTTTTCTCGTTCCAATCATCCACTCCAATTTCATTGTTGCCAAAGAAAATTTTAAATTTAAGAAATGATAGGAAAATCATAAAAGGAGGTATCACATTTTCTACCAGAGTATCTGAAAAATTGCAATAATTCAGAAATAAACATACGTAAAAAGGAAGCATCCGTAAAGCAAATGGTCTGAAAGACATAATACAAGCTCCAGATATTTTACTGTTGAAATATTCAACGCAAGCATTCAACATATTCTTTAAATGTCATTATGAAATCAGATGTCTTGCAAATGCTATCTAAATATTCGTATTTTATTGAATACACCCTGTTACACAAGGTCAACTGTAAATCGAATTTATGCCTGTCTTTTGCAAGGAACCTGAAGACAAATGGATGTCATCGTACTTATTTGTTACTGTCAATTGTTTTCCATTGAAATCTTAGACAATCACAGACATCTCTATATAAGAATGAAAAAATGAGTCTAAAATGTTATTTTTCAATTTTCAAAACAAGTCTTATTGGTGGTTTTGTTTCTCGATGCATTCACAATGGTATTTTTTTCAAATATTTTAATAAAAAAGTTATATCAACAATAAATAAACTTATATTAGATAATTTTTTTAGAAATGTTCGATTTGCAGAACCTATTGGACAATAAAAATAGCTAAAAGGACTTTTCTTTTGGAATCATAAATAAATATATTTTTCTAAAACTCATACAGGAAAAACTGCTTATACCAGGAAACGCGTCCAATATATTAACCAAACGCTTTGAAAATTTGCCATAACCCGTCATCAAGCTGAATTGAGTAAGGTAAAGCAATACGATTCATCATAAATAAAAAGCATAAAATGATGCATGTAAAAATCATGAAAGATTTTGATCGAATTTAATGCATTTACAATGCACGGATTTGTATTATTCGTTTAGACTATTTTCAATGTACACATGTAAAACTACAGTCTTAAAAGAGTAAGTACGTTAAGCCTCAATTTGGCCTAAATTTTAGATCTTTTGATAGAATTATAAGTTGTTGTATAAAAATGATAAATGCTGTTTATTAACTGTTTGTAATTAATTTCTTATTCTTATATACTTTCCGTTATTTCGACAGAATGACAGTAATATTTGTCTATTTCAACAAGAATATAAAATTTTCTGCAAAAAAAAACTAAATTTTTGGAGGTGTTTTGTTCAAAATAGATATGATCGCACCAAGACATCGCGAAGATAAACATTTTACAAAAATTATACTTGATAGATATTTAATTGTGAAAAAGTTGTTTGTAATGTTTTAAAGCGATCTATATTGACATCGACAAAATTTTAACAAATATTGTACCAAATTAATTAATTTGCTAGTATTTTCATATTCAACAAACTTTCTATCTTTAATATATAACCAATTAAACTAAATATTCTGTTTTATATTTCTTCAAAAGCTATTGTTCAACACAAAAAATCTAAAATAACAGATTTTAACCACTTTTATTCTTAGCCAAATCCTTGAGCCAAAAATGCGCCTTAACGATCCTCGTCCTTACAGATGAATTTTAAACGGAGTTATTTTATAAACGTCAAAATTTTATGAAAAATGTTAACATGTCCTTGTTCTTTTTTAAATTTACCAATGTTGAATATATAGTGAGAATTAAGGCATGCTATATGTACATTTAAATGAGTAACCTCTCATCAGTAGCATAAGAACCACTCAAATCCAAACAAATGCGACAGCAAGGACAATTATAAAGGCAAACTATTTCCGAGCCCTTTCCGCATTTTTAGATTTTTTTTTAGAATTTCAACAAATGCATCAAATTTCCGTAAAAAATCTCTGTAACGAAGATATTTACTAATAAACAAAATAGACAGAAGCGTTGTATAATACCCCATGAAATGTGAAAAACACAGTTAGCATTTTTTCTCTTTGATATTCAGTAAATGTGTAGCACAGAATTTCTTAGAATCAAGCACATAAATGATAAATAAACGTCTGTAATATTACTGCAATTTATTCATTTCCAAATTTGGTTGGCAATCTTGAGAAGCACATCACAAAAATCGATAGGACTGATATCAATAAGATATTTTTCACATCGAATTGGTGCTAAACAAAACCAATTGTATTTAATTATTTTAATCTGAGTCGCACGTTTATAGTGCATTCTGTACTCATTGAGATATTTAACATAATTTTGTGAATAACATTGTTCTAAGTCAAAATTCTCATGGCGATTGGATATTCCAGGTGCTTTCTATTGTCTTATATCATTTTTAGGATCGTTTCAAATGAAACTGATAAGTGTTTGCATATTTTTTTCTACAGGAAATATTCAGGAATATAACACACTTGAAGAGGTATACATAAAGCTGTATTAAGGGCAAAGCAAATATTAGTGATGTAGTCCCGCCTAGTAACCTTTTTGCTTTTTTATTTAAAATTTTACTTTATTTTGTCTTGATACAACGATACTATAGATATCCAAGTGCAAATTTGCTCTCAAAAATGAAATTTTGTTCAATCTTACACATATAACTTCAATTATACCTATGTATACAAATTTTGGAAAATGAATTATTGTAAGCATACTTCCTTCATTTCACATTGTAAAAAAGGAACATTTCAATTTGATTTTAACAAAATATTCGCACCTTTTTGGTAAGCTCTCTGAAAAAGCCTACAAATCTGCAAAAATGTAGGCGTTTTGAAGGATATCTTATAATTCTGCTTCTTGACGATAAGATTACCAAAGACCCTTACAAAATTCCTAGTAAGTTAAGACCCAGCATGTTGATCGAGGAGCTTGTTCAGGTCAAAATATGTTAATTTGGTCAATTAATCCTGAGTTGAACCCCCAAAACGGATATTTATAAACAAATAATTTTGGCAAATAGGTTTCTTTCAAAACATTCACTAAAGCTTTTATTTAAGATAGTGAAAGGGTTTTACAATTTACTGTACATAAATATTTTTCCCATAACCCTTCGTATACTCAACTTAAAAATGTTAGAAGTTAAATGTGAATCCGATTTAAGAACTCGAATTCAAAGTAAACTTCCAAAAACTTGGTACACGGTTCGTATTTGTACCAACAGACAATTCAGCAATGATGTAGCTGTGATGTGACCTGAATACTACATGGAAGTACTTAAGAATTAGATTTTATCTTGTTTACTTTTCAAGCCAAGCATTTGAGTGAAATCAATTACGTGACAGTCACAATACTATTACAGAAGAACTTTAGGCCCTGTAGAACATTTTCAACCTCAACATTTTCAGTCCCAACCATGTATTAGTTACTTAAATTACACAGGAAACCTTTCAAATACCATTTTATCTAAGCAATTAGTAATTGAACTACAACTAAGACTTCTGTCATTTTGACTAGTGCCCTTACCACCATGAAAAAATTCCTCATTAAAACTAGGGCAGTAAATCGTATCAATATAATGGTATAGAAGAAAGAAATGCAAGGCACTTTTTACAAACTTGGTTCGTGCCCAAGGAAATTTAGTAAACTACAGACAACAGCTTTACGAGTAATTATGCAGTGCACAATCCAGAAAATATGTAGATTGTGTCTTTTTGACATGTATTCCGTATTATTTCTTTAAAATATTTTGCGAACTATGTCGTTAAAGCCTTCCAACGCTTGAGTTGTATTCTCTTATTTATTTTATTTTATTTTATTTTTTTTTTTTTGGTATTGGAGATACAGTTTACGTTTTGCTAACATTTTTAATTATTACATGTATATTTTTCATCTGTATCAAATTACTTGATCTGCTTACTCCTGTTAATTCTTTTTATACAGTCGGGACAGTTCTCCGCTTATTTTCCAATATTTAGCCCGAGCGTACCTGTGAACGTTAACCCGGAAAAGCGCTTCGTACGCAGTCAGTATTTTGGCATTGACAATCTTTTTTTTCTTTTTTGTCAAGAGAAAATGCAAGGCATTAATTTTTAAGAACTCGTTTCGTGTCCCACGGAAATCTAGTGAATTACAGGCATCAGCTTTGCTTTACACTATATACTTATTTGGTCGATAATTGTTACATTTGAATATCATCACTTTTTAGTTTGGGTGCCTTTTTCAGCTTGCCTAAGAGTGTAGATATGTAGCCATTATTGAAAGCCTGAGGATAACATGTAGATGTTAGTAATTTATAAGTTTGTGGATGTCTGTCTCGTAGACAATCGTACCACTTCTTCTTTTTCCACAGAAATGCAAAACGAACGACAGATATGAAAATAACTTGAAATTCAATATAAAATATAAGATGATTTACATCCAAGATTACATTACCTTTGCACAGTTTTTCAAATACTGAAACTTAAAATACAAAACCTTGAGTTAACGCTTGTCATTTGTGTTAATCAAGAATTTACAGCAATTTAATTTGATCTTATTCAATCTGGAATTATGTGTCAACGTATAGCAGGGAGGGACCTTACATAAATCTATTTAACCCTCTAAACTAAAACAAAATTGTCACCTTCAATGTGAGAAGAAATTTCCTATGACAAAGTCAAATGAGCAAAAAGTTTAAAAAAGGAACAGATATTTGTTACTTTAGCATTGTCATAAAATTTGCATTTTAGTCAGGCTGACATATTTTTACAAATACTGTTAGGACGTTGTTCCATTTCAATTTCAAAACTTGCTTTAATTTGTTTTTGTTGTACAATTTGATTACTATTTTTGTATTTTGTACAGAGTTAATTAAAAACATCCGTATTTTTCTGAATTCTGCTGAAATGTAAATTTTTAACTCGGAATTTTCGTTTGATCTTTTATTAGATATTATCATTTCGATTTCCTTTCAATATATCAATTGTTCCTCGAAAACAAAACATTTTGACAAGGAAATATTTAAAGTTCTAAAAAAATAATAAAGTTACTTTAATAATTATTATGCAAGCTAAAGGTCAAACTATTGTCCTTAGGTACCGAGAAGAAACACCTGTTTTTTTGTGAAATCCGATAGCTTTTCTGCACCAACGGGGAAGACAGTTTATGTATTCTCATCAAGTCAACTGTCCAGGCAAGAAGTATGTAATTCCCAAATGTTTTTCATTAAAAAAAGTCTTCAGCTTCGGTCAATAGTAATTCAATAGGTCTAATAAAACTAGGTCCCAGGCATAAAATAGGTCCTCAATACAAGACTATTTTACAATATTTTGATGTGTTGAAGAAAGATCTAACGGAATATTTCCTTGTATAATTTGCATATGGGAATCTGTTTTGAAACTTAAAATAATTTTTAAAGATTAACTTTCATTTTAAAATATGTCTTTATAAGGCTTGTTTATGACAAAATAACAATTTGGGATCTATATAAATGCGATTCTTAGATTCTCGGCAAAACAAGTGTTACAACAAATGTTATAGGAAGTGATATATATATATAGTACATGACGATATATGTACTCATCAATTAGAATTCAACTTTAGAGAACATTTCATTATTCGATATTTATCTTCCCGGTATCATTTTGTTTTTATTTGCATTCCCCAAGAGCTAAGATCACGTATACAAATGAAATCATGCGTAAGAGAAATACCTTCATTTATCAACTTGAAATAGGAAATAGGACTGTTATATACTGAAAAAGAATATCAATGGATATGATAATTCAGCAAAAATATTCAATATAAGTGTATGAAAGAACAAGTGTACTTTATTTTAGGATATCTTTTATAATGTCTAAAAGGAAAGAAGTTCCTACTCTGTATGAGATTGATGAACGGTTGAAGAATTTAACATTGGATATACGTCATGCTAAGATCGAATGTGAGGCTCGTAAAGGCAGTTATACTGAAACACTGACTATAAGGGATTTGCAGGAGTTTATTACGAATTTGGATCGACTTCACACAGCCCTATCTGAATATAATCTGGCACTTAGACATAAGGAACTTGATCTCAAAGGTTTGATTATTTTATATCATATAATTATAATTATTTAAATCATGAGGTGTGTGAAAATAATTACGAACATCATCATAGAAATTTTTTTTTCAAATTTAATTTGAAATTCCTAAAGAGCATGTTATGTTATTCGTGTAACGCCTTTTTGGGACAAGACTAGACAAATAAATTTCAAAGTCACAAAATTACAAAAGCTGCCACTTCCTTAACACAAAAACCTGTAAATGATAGCATTTAGCTCTTTTAAAAAGAATAAGTAAATTACAGCGGGTATGCATGTTAGTTACTATGTTGATTTGTTTATTTACTTATTTATTTTCTCAATTATCTGAATCAAATTTTAGCCCAAAGAGACAGCGGGATAA
>JAULBM010085879.1:0-19424 GCA_032357055.1 Geukensia granosissima | reverse complement strand
CCCCCCCCCCCCCCCCCCCCCCAAAAAAAAAAAAAAAAACACTTACCTACCTACTCACTTCTGAAAATGTGGGTAGGTTAACAGCAAACCAACAATTTATTAAGAATGGCCTTATTATCATGGGTCTGTTATTATGTTTTCTCTTTGACCTCATTGTTACATAAATTAGTATTATTCAAAATTAATTCTTTTTCTTTGTAGTATTCGTGCAGTTGTTGCCTTGTTTTAAACAGACTTTCACATTGAAGAGCTGTTTCACCATTCCAAGAAAGTGTACTTATTAATATATTGAACTTGCTTTTCATTTACACTGGGAACTAAAATTTGAAAAAAATTATTATAATAATGAATATGCTTAATAACACATATTTGGAATTGCATTTAATTTACAACGGGAGGAGTAATGTTCATAATCATTATAAATAAACAAAGAAAAAACAGAAGCTTACTTGATATAGTTATTTAATGCCACATTTGTTAACTGTTAAGAGAAAAAATTACAGCTAAACCTATATTAAGTTGCCCTTACAAGTTGCAATTTTGGACTCGATTTTAATATAAGAAATTTTATGCAATGCACCCTGGGTGTAAGACAGAGAAATCTTGTCAAAACCATAGATACCATTGTCCCAGATGTGAGAAACTCATTTCTCAAAAATCAAAAAAAAATTTATAACCTTATCAACCAACTATAACATTCTTAAACATACATATCACCTGGCATGTACATTTCAAAGAATCACCTCGTCTATTGCATTAAAACCAAAACAAAGGAAAGCCGATAAAAACTGGATTCATGTATGATAGCTGCTGTTATAAAATAAGATAATAGGGGTTGGTATACATGTATTTATGAAATCAACTTGTCAGGAACCATTGAGTCAATTGCAATTAAATTTAGTGGAAGGGTCCTTAGGTGGTCCTATACCGAAATTTTTAATGCATCCCTGTCCCACATCTAAGATGGCTGTTGTTACTAAAAATAGGAATAGGGTGAGTTGCTATAATTTAAATGTATTCTTTACTGTAACTGAGTCAAAGACAACCAAACTTAGATGGAATGGTTTTCTTAAAAAATTATGTTCTGGAATTCTGCCAACCATCCAAGATGACTGCCACAGCCTACAATAATAATAACATAGGACTCTATGAGAAATTTACTCAAAAATCTTTTTTAAGAAATAACTGAGACAATTACAACCAAACTTTCTGCAATGGTCCATTGATGGTCCTCTACCAAAATTGTGCCTGTCATTCCAGACCGCCAACCAAGCTGGCGGCTGCAGTTGAACTTAATTTAACATTGTATCCTATTGGAAATTCACTCAAAAATCTTCTTATTAGAAACTATTGCACCATTTCAGCAAAACTTAGTTGGAATCATCCTTTGGTGGTCCTTATCCACAATTGTGTCTGGCAAGTTTAACACAGAAGTCTTTGGAAACTCACAAATAATTTCTTGTCAGAAACTATTAGTGGAATGGTCTTTAGATGGTCCTCTATCAAAAAAGTGTCCAGCGCCCCTGACCACCAACAAATATGGCCGCTGTAGCTAAACATAGTTTAATATAAGACACCATGGGATTTTTAATTAAAAATCTTATTGTCAGAAAGTTATGAGCCACCAACATTGGAAGAATAGCCCTACATTCCTTTCTGGTAATGAGTTGAGTGATACAGTCTACTAGGAGCCACTTGATTTCTTAATCAACATGATTAATTGTCCAGTGTAGAATACCCATGTGAGAGATGGGAATTAGGAATTAATTCAATAAGACCATAGACTTGGAATGCTCGCAAAAGCTAGCTTAAAGTGTTGTAAACAGGCATGAATTCAAAACATGAAGAACAACAGATAAAAAAGATACTTAAAGATTAAAGAGATACTTAGGGGATAACAAAAAATCAGAAAGAAAAGTTTATGCCAAAAAGAGAAGAACAGGAGAAAATAGCAGACGAAAATACAAAGAGAGAATTTGGGAATGAGCACTTTGATCTTCGTGTTCTCCTGAGGTGTCAGTTTGATTCTATAAAAAATCAAATCGAACAGATAACTCCAAACTGATAAGTCGTTCTTTTGACCCAGTTATTTCTAAAATTCTGAAATCAAAATTCTTGAAAAAAAACCTCTGTGGCTTTACTTTCTTCACAAATTAAAGAAAATTTTTCAACAGTTGAAATAAAAATACATTGCTTGCTTTTTAATATCTGAAAAATTGCACAATTTGTTATTTAACATCAATTTTGTAGTTGCACATTGATTATGAGCCATTTAAAGAAAAAAGTTAATTTAACATTTTGGCTCGCTTTTATCACATTTTCTGACCGCCTCGGTGGTTTAATGGTTAGCGTGCTCGCCTCCAGTGCAGAAGGTCGTGGGTTCGATCCTCGGCCGGCTCCAACCAAAGACTTTAAAATTGGTATTTGCTGCTTCTCCGCTAAGCACACAGCATTAAGCTGTAAGAGCAAAGACTGGTCGGCCCAGAGTCAGAATAATGTGTCTGGGTAAAGTGGCATGTCTTCTAGCAGACTGTTGCTTTCGTGAGCAAGCACGTTAAAAATCCAGCTCAGCATGTCGGTGTAGTACAAAGCAGGGTTCATCATCATCATTCATTAATATGCTCTTGTCCTGAATATGCATGAAATACCTGCCACTGGACGTTAAGCAACATTCAATCAATCAATCAATCACATTTTCTGAAAACTTAGTAATTATTCAATCTGGCCTAATAAAAAAATCCCAGTTAAACACCCCTGTTTTAGCTGATGGAACTTTGTTTCCATAACCTAGTGTTGTTTCAGGCAACTTGTAAAATAATATTAACTTTTATGTATTTTTATTTTTATTTTGGTACACATAGCCAAAATTTGTTTTTTAACAGAAATATTAAAATTGTGTGTAAACTTTAAATCAGATACTTTTTAGAATTAACCATAGGATTGTTTGAAATTACACAAGGCATTGTTGTTCCTCGAAAGGTCATTATCAAATCATGTTGTCATAATTCAAAATGGCAGCCAGTGTCAACTCAGATTAAGACCTGTGGTTAATTCACATAAAATGCCAACTTCTTTTTGGGAAGCACTGTAAATGACAATACAAAACACAAACCGAAAGCGGTATGTAGAGCACAATTCTTATGTCCTATAATAATTTGTATTTCTTGGGAGTGTTTTCAGTCTGATTTGTTCTTTTCCCACTGTATTTGGATTGAATATAGTTCACCCAAAATTAATAATAATAATGTATTAATTGTAATAAATTTATACTGTAAGAATTCAATATCATATACTAGGTTTTTTTTAATGCACCATGAATAGATGGTAAAAACAAATAGATAGTAATGAGCACTCTTTGATAGCAACAAATATTAAAATTTTCTAATAATTTACAAAGAGACAAGAGATTTGAAAGAATAACAAAGTGTCAGTATAAATGGGGTCAAGTCGAAATCCTTGGCAAATTTTAGAACGAGACGAAGACAAATCACAAAAACCACAGAGAAAACTATAATAAATAAATATAACTCTGATGGTACGGAAGGGTAAACAATTTTGCCTCTTTAAAGAACCCTGCCACATCCTCCCCACCCTACCCATTTTCAAATTCAAAAGGAGGAAATCAAAAGAAAAGTCACAAATTGTAAATAAGAAAATTAAGAAATTAACTGTCAGTCTAAATGGGGCCAAAGATCTCAACTCCAAAACATTAGAGAAAGGAATCAACTCCAGTTGTAGAAAGCAAGCAGCAAGATGTAAAAGGTAAAAGATTTGTCTTCGTCAAAAACATATTCAGTATTTCTTTTATTGCACTTAGTAGATGCCCCTTCTGCTGGATTTGTCTGCCTATTTCGGTTTGTTTTAATACAAGTAATTCATTTTGAAATATTTGGATCTCGGGTGTCCTATATTTTGGTTTAAATGCTAATGATGAGATATTATTCTGTGAAATGTCAATATAGCATAGGAAATACACCATATTTATTGAACATGTATTTTGTAACTATAGTTGATTAATGCAGAGCAAAAAAACCTAAACCGTTATGGAATCTCTTTTTTACACCAGCCACATTAAAATCTAATTGGTTTTCAGTTTTCTTTTCTTTTGTTTTATTTGCCATTGGTCCTGCATTTGAGTTTTTAAAGTCGTTTTCTTGAGCTCCATTCTCTATCGATTTCTTCTTCCTTTCTGTATTTTTAAATAATAATTAAAAAGAAAACCATGAAAAATTGTACGTTCATTCAATATTTAAACTGAAATGCTGTTATAATACACTTTACCAAGAATCTGAATCATATTATAAAATATAGTGTAAAATGTTCACAGAAAAGTTTATTAACATGTTAGAAAAGGAGAAACATCAAATTTACAAAACAATTAACACCGCAACAAGCAAACAAACAAAACAAAATAAAAAGTTACTGGCAACCAAACCAGACAGACTTTGCTCGTGAATTCTATTTTTCCCTAAACACTTAATGTTGTTAAATTGCCAAATGTGGCAGTTATGTAAATGCACTTTTACACAAGTAATCAATAAAAATATTTGTTCCATATTCTTAAACGGTCTGAATTATTATTTGAATATTGCAGCTACTTAAACAAAACACACAAAAAATAAAGTTAGTGATTATTCATATTTGGAAATTAAACTTTGAAATACCTACCATTTGACTTTTTGGGGACCTTGGATTTTTGTTTCGAATTATTTTTGCCCAAACTTTCCTTGTGCAGTTACTTCAAAAAAATTGTACCAGCCCAATTTTTTTTTTTGATATGACAAATTTGGAACAGAATATTTTTTATCAAGATCAAACTCTGTCAAATTTTTTAGCCAAAATCAGGACAGAACATTAAATATAACCCCTGCCCTGCTCACAAAATCAAATGGATTGTGCCTGAGGCCGAAAACATTAATAGAAATAAAAATCACTGTCTACGACATATCTACAATGATGGCTTAAAAGTTATTAAAAATATAAAGCAGAAAATAAAAATACATCTACAGTCAATGCTTAAAAAGAGATAAAAATATAAAACAGTAAACAAAAATATACAAACTAGCATATCAAATTCGGCAGAATTGCTCCAATGCAGAGTATTGTTTATTTTGTGATCTAATTAATAGATTTTAGGTTTAGCAAAACAAAGACCTACAATGTATTTCTACAAATTTCTGTATTGTAACGAATTGTGGAGGTAAGTAAAAACCACTTTTTATTTGTTTGCTTTCATATTTCTAGAGTATCTTAAAATTACTTGGTACTTCGGATGCCTTAAAGAAACATACTTGCAGTTTTCGTGAAAAATGAAGTCAAAATCTTTATTACACCAGTTATTGGACAAAAATAGGAAGAAATAAAATGAATGTCATAAAAACTTTAAGTGCATGTGTTTTAAATGAAATAATCAATAGGAAAGTGAGGGTCGCAGAGCAAAAAATATTAATGCTATGAAAGGGATAAGACCAGAGGAGTTCTAAAATCTAACCAAAAATGGCTGAACATATGCAGCGAACATTCTTAAAGTAACTGTATTGTAAAACAAGAAAATATGTGTGTCTTTGGTGGAAAAATGCACAATACAAGAGAAACGTGGGATTGTAAGTCCAGTGTAGATCCGAGAGATCAAAAGTGCATAGTCCAGAGACACAAGACAAATTCGAAACAAACTAAAGAAAAAAACGGTAAAAAAAAGAACAAAGTCTTTGACTCCAGGAACTCATTTACAAAATATCAATTAATAAAAAAATTATTAAAATACAATTATCTAAATAGGCTTGAAAATTGAGGTTTACCCACATTTAATCGGTAACTATTTATATTTCAGATTTTCTAATCTTGCATGATATTTTTACCCTGTATTCGTGTTAAAAATAAGGATATTTTTGTCAATATAGTTATGTTTTGTCAATGCTATATAAAGGTCTTGATATTTGTTCACTGGATATTCCTTCCGTTCTAAAATTTTGGAAGCTACTATCGGATTTACATATTTGTTTTGCCCACCAACCCTTATTTTCTTCCCTCAAGAAATTGTTCATTTTCAAAAGGACTTAGGTCACGGGAAAAATGCGTAAACTAACATTAATTTTCGGTTATTAGATAACATCAATTAGTTATGTTTAAATGTTTTTTCTACATATGCAAAATTTGCTGCACTTATACAGACTTTATAAAACTGTTATAAAATCCAAATATCCTGAATTTCATGTTCTTTGTGATTATTTATCATTTGGGCATTTGTACATTTTCTTTTGTTCATCAAGAAAATCAAAGCAATAAAAACTTGAACAGACTATTACAACGTACTCAGTTATTACTGCTTTAAGCAATTTACAAATATTGACGCCTAGCTTTTGTATAAAAATGATATAAAAACAAGACGGTCCAATCACACAATTGTCATTTGTGATCTTGCACAAAGCGTCACAATTTCACATGATAAAATATTACTTTCAGTCAAGAGATCTCATAAATGTGCAGACCTTGTAATGACATTTGTATCCTCAAAATGTTTCAAAAATGAGTCCATTTCTTGTGCTTCTGCTGACTTGACAATAAATGTTTCTTCAACTGTCTCTAGTCTAACCACTCCTGTTCCTAAAATGATAAAATGTAATTAAACTCTCTTGACAAATCAGCGAAAAACACAATATCAACTATTTAAGGATAATATTTGATATATTTTCCAACTACCAATTCACTCCGATGACGACTTTCCGCCTCTCGTCTTCAACATCTAGGATTAATAACATATATGGAAAGAGTAGTTTCCCTTTGTCCTTTAATATTTGTCCGGGGAAAATCTGAATATGTAAATCAATGATATTGAAGATTTAATATAATCCCAAAGTGTCATCAATTTTCTATGCTCGAATTTTGTCCAGCTGCCAAATAGATTTTTCTTGCTCTTGCTTCAAACAAATGAATTTAACATTTTTGCAAAATATGTTGAATTCTTTTGAAGAATTGTTCAATAAACTTTATTGATGCTTTGAACTTGTAATATTATAACTATGTGCAAATTTAGGAAACATTTCGTTTTTGGTAGTGTTGTTGACTGTACAAAGTACATCGAAAACACGTGGACCGAAATTATGCATGTTTAAGAATTCTAACTGACCCGAAAAGGGTCAGTATTTTTTAAGAGATGAAAAAGTCTAAAATTGTGTTAAATCTTTCTTTAATATCGATGTCCTTCCATAAACATTGCAAACAATGAAAACTTAGTTTATAGAAATTGCTTGCGTTCACGTACAATAAAAACTGAGAATTTGAGTGTTCAATTTAATACGTACATACTTTTTCGGAGATAAGTATACATTTTGAAGATATATACTTTCAAAAGAGAGTCCAAATTAATACTAAATAAAAAATTTTAAAAATAAAACATTTGGAAATTTTTCATAGAACAAGTCAGATGATGACTGCTCAATACAATGTTATACTTAATTCTTCGTCTAGTCATTGTTGACACTAACCAAAATCCATATTTGTTTTCGTTGGTAATAGTCAACGAAATTTAAGTAGATAACCATAAAAATAGAAACTAATATATTCATGGGTCAATGTTTTCATAAGCTTTTGATTTTCCATAGCTTTTATCCATGTTTTTTCTGTTAAAACCCACGAGGAAATAATAAAATGTCATTTTGTGGTGTTGTTAATGAAATCAAGAAAAGAAAATTAAAAATGGCTTAACTTTAGCAGGGAACATCCAAAAAGCCAATACATTCAAACTCACATCATGCATACGCGTTATTTTCAAAGCGATTAGATATGCCCAATAATTCAACTTGTGCACGAGCCATAGAAAAGGGAATTAAACAGTTTGAAATTAACTTATCAAAATGGAGATTTGAGTATCGACTGTTGTTTTATTATTGTGTTTATAATTTATAAACTGTGTTATGTTATCATTTTCTTTTATTTATCGATGTTTGTATGCATAAACATGCTTTGTAAGTATTATGCGGAGAGGAACCTTGTAAGTTTATTTAACTTGTGTCTAATCCTATTGTTTATGGTTAGTGGAGCAGGAGTTGCTTACGCTTCCGAAGCACCTGAACTCACCCTGGTTTTTGTAGGGTTAGTTTTACTCCAGCTTCAGTTTTCAGTGTAGTGCTGTGTGTTCTAAATTTGTCTTTTGTTTCGTTTTGTTGGCCATGGTATTGTCTGTCTTCCGACTTAACGATTTCTGTCTGCCTATTTGGTGTCTTCGAATTATTTTTAGCAATAAAATAAATTTAATATAAACCAACATCATTGTCAGACTGCACTAACAGGCCATTGTGTTTTGCTGTGTTCGTATATCCAATTTATTTTTCTTTCGTTTCGCCAACTTATTGTTGTTTTATATTCATATTTTTATTAACATATGTTTTATTTTCATTTTTATATTTAATTTCTATGAAAATTGCAACACTTATCACTCCTGATATTTTTTATGTCTGTGAGTATTCTGCAAAGTCTTTTAAACAAATTCCCAATATTTTTTTAGCATTGTGACTTCTGTTCAAGGAAACATGCACCCCAACCTTGTTTATTAAAGGAAAATATATCTGGTTTTTTTTTAAAAGTATTTGTGTGTACAATCTGATGCTTTTTGTTTGGATTGGTTTTGATGTGTCACTGTCTTTAGTAGTTTTAAAACTAGCATTTCAAAATTTATTTCACATGGATGCTGAAATGATAATAATAATAATAATAATGATAACCCAAACAAACACACAAAACAAATTCCTAGAATGGAATATATTATTATTTTATAACTTCTCACCGTTTTCTTCACCAACTATTATATTGGTTATTTTACTAATTTCCAACTCCTGTTGACCTTTATTTGAAGTCCACTGTAAACGCTTGAATCCCATCTCATTCAAAACACGTATCTTTCCCTTGTTGAATTTTCCATCTTTTGCTTCTGTGAACACTAAAATAGAAAATAGTCACATTCGTTAAATAACTGTAGAACATAAAATTTCAAATACTGTAAGCGTCATATTTTAATTAGGCACCGACCATTTGATTTTCAGGAAAAGAAAGACTGGGATTTCTGTCTCTGCCAAAATATTATTTTCGCCCGCGATTTTTTTCAGTTGAAGTTAGCACATTATTAATTATTTTTTATTATATTTCTATTTTTTCCACGATCATCTTTACGAAAAATTTCATATGAACC
The DNA here is from genome assembly GCA_032357055.1 of Geukensia granosissima. Taxonomy (NCBI): domain Eukaryota; kingdom Metazoa; phylum Mollusca; class Bivalvia; order Mytilida; family Mytilidae; genus Geukensia; species Geukensia granosissima. Next base: position 10,240 of record JAULBM010085879.1, on the reverse strand, counting down.
TGATGAAAAATAATAAGAAAATAGATTCGATCCTTCGTATCTTAAAAACTATATTGTACCATTTTTTGAGGAAAACACTGATAACACCAACGACGTTTATAAGTAAATAACTTCTCTATCAGTAGAAAAGCATGAGTAAAGTCGGCAAAATTGATTTAGTAACACAATGTTGTTAAAAAACAAAATGTTAATTACTAAAAATAAATTCACAAGTAATTCATCATTTAGTCAAAACACATGTTAGATTGACATTCACATATAAAATTACCTTCCAATCCTTGATCCTTTAAGTCTATGGGTGGATTGATCTGTTCTTGACCATCCAGGACTTTGTCTAAAATATTAGAGGTATGTTGTCTCACAGTTGCATGGGGTATAACCGCTTTACGGTTTGAAGAAATCTGGCTTAATATCAAGTCAGATATAGACTGAATTGTTGAATCTTCTTCAAGAACGGCTAGCACAGGAATTTTGCAACTTATGTGATCGTATACAGAATTTATAAAAGCCATTCCTTTCATCGAATCTATTCCTAATGATAATAATGTGGTGCCTGACTGTATCAGTGATAACTCAACGGCACAAACGTCTGCTGCAGTATTTGATACTAGTTCCAGAATCTTCGTTTTTCTATCGATTTCTGCCATTTTGAGAAGCTGTTCTGTGTCCAAGAAAGTTATCTCATTTCTTTGGTGGGGATGCTTATCTAGCAGATTTAGTTCGAACAAAATTGGTTGAACCCTTGAAGAGACGAGTAACAAGTCTTGTGACTGTCGTACAATAATATTCCAGTCAAAAATGCCACATATCATTTGAATGGGATTAAGATATAAGCATTGTAGAAAACAATCTAGAATTTCAGTTTCTTTCAAACTTAAATATCCCTGAGACCTTAAATGCAACTCAACGTTGTTATCTTTAACGATTCCTAAGTCCAGTGCTCCCCAATTAATAGTTTGTCCTGCCAAACCAATGCTTCTCCTGTGAAAAGCAACAGCATCTTTAAATGAGTTTCCAGCACCATAATTTGTTTGTCCTGAATTTCCAAGGGCTGCAGTTACGGAGGAATGAACAACAAAAAAGTCAAGAGGCAAGTTCCTAGATAATAAATGCAAGTTCCATGTTCCTAAAACCTTCGGACGTAGAACTTTGTCAAATTTATCCTCAGACATGTTGTTTATCAGAGCATCATCTACCACAGCAGCCCCGTGAAAGATGCCTCGTACAGTATGATCAGGATATTTGGATTTGATCACACCAAAAGCATCAGACAAGGATGAAAATATGGAAATATCTGCTTGAATTGCGTCGATTTGACATCCATATCTGTTCATTAATTCTGTCATACATTGTTTTTGCCCATTATTAGGATTTCGTCGAGCGATGATAACTAATACTCCTCCTCCCATTTCCGCTATTTTCCTCACAATCTCCCATCCAAGACCACTCATTCCACCTACAACAATATATGTAGAGTTCCGACAAAACAATTGCTGCTTAGATTTTGCTACTGGAATATCGCCAGCTTGTATGCGAGTTTTTCCCAATACTGAGAAATACTTATCGTGATCCATGCACTGTTTAAACGTAATAACTTTTCCATATGTGGTATGGTTCCATCGTTCGTCATTTTTCAGAAAATCCGCTCTAGTTGTCCTGGATCTAAGCCACATTCTAATTTTTACTAGAGTTCTTGAGATAGATTCTTCACATAATACCTGTTCACAGTTTGTAAGTTTTAGGGAAACATTTGGACACTCGTGTCGTATACTCCTTTCTATCGATTTTTCCACAAATTGAGAAAAAGAATGCACTATTATTTTTTTGTCGTATATCATTTTTAAGTCGTCTTTAATGTTAATCCATTTTCTGCCAAGAACAATAAGGTCAAATTTTTCAGGTAGTGCACTGCATCCCAGTGATAAACTTTCGCTTATCGATATAACTTTTCTCTTGAAAGTCTTCAAAATGACCTCCAGCAGAATGAGACTGATTTTGAGCTCGTTGTCATACAATATGACAAGAGGTAGGTTTTCTGTCATTTCACCAAGAAGAACAAAGAACATGACAGTTTCCAGAAGAATACCTGGTTTGTACCGTGGAAAAAAGGATTTTTCTATAATGCAACTTTGTGGTACTTTCAGAAAATTGGACACAATGCATGGATAACATGATATGTATTCCACGTAATGTAAATCATCTGACGGCACTGTTCTTCTCTGAAAACGTGTCGAAGATGCAGTTGAAATATTGCTTTCAATTAAAAAACCTGTTGCCTCGCTGCACATGACACTGTGACCATCTTTCGAATAGAACAGCCATGGATTTACTTCTGCAAGTGCTTCCGTTCTTGTTCGTGGAAGCCATGGGCTTTCTATATGTATGGAATTAATTTTTAATTTAACATATGATTTCGGTAAATCATCCATCTCATCTAATAAAGGTATGAAGAATGGTTTTTGTAAAGTTAGATGGTGATTTGATCGAAGTTCAACAAGTTCTTTCGGGTTCGATATGCAAGTTCTGAACGGTGGTTCATCAATCCCTAATCTATTAATTTTGTTCACGAAAATGCATTTGCCATCGATTTTGACCTCTGGAATCATGCTCCACTGATCATTGTTTTCAAACATAATTTGTCTAATAAGATCGATATCACCATCATCCTCAATGTCTATCAGGTGAATCTTTGTCAGTGTTCTCTCTTTCAGTAGACATCTGCCCATTCCCCACAATTCAGATCCTATGACATTAACCCAAGATTCACCCTTAAAAGAGTTTGTCTTCATCTGTGTTTTCTTCGTAATAATATAGAGCGGGATGTCTAACCTCTCTTTCAGCAAGCGTTGAACTAGGTATACTAAAACAACACAGGACGACTGAACAGCTGCAAATATTTCATCACTACATTGAATGGACGATTTGCATGTTAGCCCTGGAAAGTAGATAATTTCTTTTATGTTGGTAATGTTACTGAAGCGTGTGTCTATAAACTTAAACATCACTTCTGATAGTTCCTTTGTTGTTAGGTTGTTATCATCAAATGGTAATGCCACAACAGATCTGTTGCTTTCTGGAAGGACGTTTTCGAGAAGCATCTTTGCGTCATATGAAAACGTTACTGCTAATGTAGTTCCTTTCTTTTCCTCTGAATTTTGAAACAGTTTTGCCGGTTCCCATCTCATCTCATAAAACTTGTCAGAAAGAGTAAATTCGTCGTCGTGTCCGATGTTTTTAACCTCGTATTCTTTTATATCTACAATTATGTCTCCAACTTCATTTACAATCAGCAAATTAATAGATATCCCACTTAAACTTCTCTTTACTCTTTTTCCAATGACAAAAAGGTTCTGTTCTAATGGTCTTCTAATTGCAAGAAACCCTATTTTCACAGGAATGGGTCGGTTGTGTATATTACGATTTTCACTATTTACGTCGTAACATAATGCGATTGTCTGCAAAGCGCCATCTAAAACAGCTGGATGTAAAGTAATGGTGTTAAAACTATCAATGATGTTAGAATTAAGTCTCATTTCTGCAATATATTCAGTCTCGGATTTCCAACAATCACCAATAACGCTTAAGCTTTCTCCGTATTCAAATCCTATACTTTTCAAATCATGATAGAAATCTGTTGATTTGAGAGGATAGGAACAGCGATGTTTTATTTCCGCAATATTAACTTTATTTAAATGACTCTTTTCTGATTTGCTAACAGTGACCTTGCATATTACTTCATCTTTTCGCTTTATTTCACATGACCTCTTGTCCTTAAAATGGGCAGTGAGATTCACTACTTGATTTTGTCCAACAGAAAGAGCTCTGACGAAGTTAAGAGAAATTTTCAATTGATATACCTGTAAATTCAATGTTTGCATACCAGCTATCAGTCCGATTTCACCATGTATTGCTCCAGGGGCAATGTGTCGGTTTTGGACGAGATGTTCGTATACATAAGGAGTCGAGGATGGATTTAATTCTATTATAAAATCTTTTGAAACTGGATTTGTTGAAATAAACGGATGGTTTCCTTTGTTATTGAAGGTTACCCTTAGACCTGCTTTCAAAGATTCAGAGCTGATCAAATTTCCTTCACGATTAAATTTATACCTAGGGAGATCTGAAATTTTGCCAGTTTCCGTAAACAAATTTTCCCATTTGAGCGCAAGTCCATGTTCATAAAGATCACCAAGGGCACACAAAAATGTATTAACCTCATTAGGTTGATTCATAGATGGTACAGTGGTGGTCTTCAAATCTGTGATATTTTTTAGATGAGCTTTAACGACGGGTTTTGGACCAATTTCAATAATTATATTAGATTTTCCATCTAGAAGGGAATTAGAAATGGCCTTTCTTGATAAAACTGGTTCCCTTAGGTTTTTTGCCCAATATGCAGGTGTTCCCATCATTGAATTCTCCACAGTATTCCCCGTCACTGTTGAAAGTAACTTCACACTTGGTGGTCTTCCGGAAATATTGTGAATAGTGCTTTCAATTTCTTTACTCACATTGTCCATGTGATAACTGTGATAAGCGCATCCGACATCAAGTTCCTTCGTTAACACATGTGGCATTTCCTGCTTTATCTGTTCCTTTGCCTGTTTAATAATATCTCGATCTCCAGAGATAACACACGCTTCTTTGCTGCTGTATACAGCTACACAAATCCTGTTACTGTAATGTTTGCAAAGAGACTCGATTCTTTCAACATCGCATTTACCAACAACCATCATTGAACCACCTCGTGCTTTTGCGGATAAGAGAGAGCGATGGAAAATTACTTGTACTGCATCTTCCAAACTAAGACAACCCGAGGCATGCGCAGCAGCGACTTCTCCAACTGACTGACCAATGATGACATCAGGTCTTAAGCCAAGATTTGCCCATAAATGGAACAGCGAAATTTGGGATGCAAATATTATCAATGGCCCTTTAAACGGATCGTGTACTAGATTTTCTATTGGGTCGTTAATTTCTTCTACAAGAGAAAACTTGGTAAATTTCTTTAATTCTCTGTCAATTTCATGAAATTTTTCACTAAATATGGGGAAATAATGTAACATTTCTTTGCAAGTTCCATTCCATACTGTACCTACTCCACAGAAAACAAAAATGATATTTTTTTCTTCTGTCTGATGTATACTTCTTTTTTCCAACTGACTGATTTTCCCATCAATTATAGTTTGAAAATCTGAGGACGACGTGGCGACACAGGCCAACCTATGTCTGTAATGGTTTCTTTTTACCAATGACGTATATGACAAATCCGTCAAATTTACATCCATCTTTAATAATTGTGTTTTCGTGTGGAATGCTGTTTTTCTTATAGCAGCCAGACTTTGTCCAGAGAAACACACTAATTTGTGACCTACATTTTTAGTCTCGTTGGTATTACTTGCAACGTTTTTTATAGGTTGTTTTAAAATAGCATGACAGTTTGTACCACCAAACCCAAACGAATTTATACAGGCTACTCTAGATCCATCAGGCCGACACGGCCATGTTTCAAGAGTGGTAACAACTTTTAAAGGTATTTTATCAAAATTAATACCTGGATTTGAGTTTTCTTCTCTAAAATGTAATGATGGAACAAAATATCCAGCATTCATCATTAGTATTGTTTTAATTAGTCCTGCCGTGCCTGCCGATGATTCTAGATGACCAATATTTGTTTTCACAGATCCAAGTTTAATCTTCTTTCCATTTTGAAAATGACTTTTAAAAAATGAAGCCAAGGCTTTTATCTCTATCGGATCGCCCACTGGGGTACCTGTGCCTGCAAAAACAAAAGAAAGTTTCTTTAATACACTAAATATGTTCTTATGGGAATCGATTTTTTGTCCGGCAACTTATTAACATCATTGTTACTGATATTTTCATTTGGTCTAAATGACAAAGACTTCGTGTTTTCCTTAACATAAGAAAAGGTCTTGGAAAAATTACACTAATATTTCTTTCTTAAATTATACACACAAAAAAAAAGAACTCAAAATGTCTTTATTAATTTATACATCCATATTATGGTTGTTTATTTTTGTTAGTTGATTCACTCCCCCACATCAAATGCGAAATCATATGAAGAGGTTACTGAATAAATGACGAGTATGTCGAAGCTTGAGGACGTCCTGATCTTTTCTTAGACAATAGGGTCTTTGCTATATATTGAAGGTCTTATTGAGACTTTAATTCAAGATAAAAACAGTAAAACTGCATCTGTATACTTCTTGTATTACGATATTTTTGTTTCCCGTGCGCATTAATCCTTCATCCGTTTTCTTAGTATTATATTGTCACTAACACTAAGTATTATATTGTCACTAACACTAAGTATTATATTGTCACTAACACTAAGTATTATATTGTTACTAACACTAAGTATTATATTGTCACTAACACTAAGTATTATATTGTCACTAACACTAAGGCAACAAATACCTTTTCACTACATTCATTATTAGCTTTAATGGTTTCTAAATTAGAATTACCATGTGCTTCCACATATTGCACAGTGTCAGGGTTTACATGGAATCTTGAATACACTTCATTTAGTAAAACTTCCTGTTGTTTAGCGGATGGAGCCGTGATTGGTGTGTTAGTGTGTCCGTCTTGGTTGCATCCTGTAGCTATTAGCCCCCAAATTCGATCGCCATCTATTACTGCCTGAAAATTGTAAATAGTACTTTAAAGATAATTTCAACTATATAAATATATGTGTATTGTCCACAGTATAATTGCTTACATGTTTCATTATAACATTGTTAAATTGTGAATAAATAAATAGTCACAGAAGAAGGTCATAATTTTTATGTTGCTTCTCTTTCTCGCTTTATGCTTATTGGCAATTGTTTTTGATTAGAATTCATGATCCGACTTCCATCAATGTTCTAACGGGAAAATGCTGGATATGTACAGTGTATGGATGCATAAAGTGATAATTTTCTGGAGTACAATCATATCACCGGTCTTTATTTTCAAAGATTGCTTACAAATCTTGACCTCAGCATCCTGATAGTTAACAACTTCAATTTTCTAATTTTTGCAATTTAATGTTTTGCATTTGTATTTCATATTTTTTTTTCAAGCCGTTTTTTAAACCAGAACCAATTCTAAAACCACTTCTTGTGCGGCTTCTTGTGTAGTTCATATGGTGCCTTGAACATTTTCCTGCTATATTTGGGAGTGAGAATATACCTTTCCAGGAAAGTAACAATATTAAATTTCGTAATCCTCACAGCTACACCTTATGTTTAACTTACCAAATGTAGTCAGTTATCTCGAAAAATATTTTCTAATGTTACCTGACCAAACGCAATGGATGGGCTGCCTCTATTTAAAACACACATCAAACATTATGTTTAGTGTTCATTTGTTAAGCTTTTAAAAAATGACTCATTGACATTTCATAGGTCAGGATGTTTGGAATTTAGTTTGCAATACTTAGCCTAAATGTTGCCAAGAGATGAGTTGGATCCAAAAAATTATTGTCCCAGAATACCACTGAAAAATAATTCGACTGAACAAATTTTCTATTTCTAGACAGAAATTGATGTATCCAAATAATATGATACCAAGTTGGGGTATCTAGATGTAACAGCTGTAATTGCCAAAGTTGAAGTTAATTTGATATGATATTGATCAAACTAAAACCTGCACTAAAATGGACTGTTAATTTCAGAGCCCAGGCCGACTTTTAAATTTTGTTCAAATTATGATGATGATTTGTCCTTTTATTGTTTTTGTAACGAAATGTTCTTAGTAATTGTAAAAAAGTTAGAAAATGATATGCATTGCACTTGAAATGGTGCTATGTTTACATGATTAATCTAACTTTCATTTAAATCTCAAAATAAAAATGACATACAATTTAATTTTCATTTACCTGACTGTATTTCTTTAAAATGATTATTCCACATCCTTCCCCTCTTACATAACCGTCAGCATCATCTGTAAATGCATGACTCTTCCCTGTTGGTGATATCATTTTTGCATTGCTTAGTGGTAAGTATGTGAGTGGTGTCAGTATGGTGCTTACGCCGCCACATACAGCCATATTACTTTCACCTGATTAAGAAAAAATAACATTAAGATATTGATTTTTTATTGTTGTTTAACTCCCAGTGAGCAATATCACAGCAATAACGACGAAAACATAAAAAGATGAATCCTAACGGAATACCGGTATGGATGTCGGGTCTGGCTTTTGAAAGGCACCTAAAGTTTGTGCTGGGTTAAACATGTATGTGCGCGCTCAACCCTACCCCTTATCTTGGACATTTAAAACCATCTGCATAAGATTAAAGTTTTGAAGTCGATACTTATTACGCTGAAAGGAGACAACATGTTGTTCCGTCATCGAAAAACGACTCGCTGTTTCTGATCAGGGGAACGTTTCACAAACGTTCGTACATGTTACAAAGGGTCCTGACTTACAAACGTAATTCAGGACTTACGGGTTAACGTTTGCCTGTTTCCAATTAGATTCTAAACCACGGGTACTATCAGGAAGTCGAGTTTTTACCCCGCCTAACCATCGGACGTCTTATCCAGGGGTTTTCCTGCAGGATGAGAAATTGAACATCTAATTGCTATGGTCCAGCTGCACTGGGAACATAATGATCTCAAATTTTGAAAAAAAAAAATCTTATTTGGGTAAATGGAAGTTGAGGGAAGAAAGTTACAAAAGTATTTATGTCTTGTAATTACATTTATAAATTTTAAAAGTGTTAACTTTATTTCAACATTGGCTTCATTTAAGGAGACACATTTATTAAGAGTTTAGTAAAACCTAATTTTAAATCAATTACATCTACCTTAAGCAGCACTAAGAAAAATATTCTATGACATCATATGATGATAAATCCTTACCCAATAGCAAATTATTGTGATTGTATGTTTTGAGATTTCTAGTCAAGATTCTCTTTTTGGTTAAAATTTAATACAATTTTGTGTAGTTTAGACCTAAGATGAAGCAGGAGAAGGAATTCAATGATACCAAAGTGGCAGAGAATTTATTCCTTTCCATAGTCAAAAAAATTGAAAGTGAGATTTTCGATGGTCCAATTTAGCTGGCATGTTTCTGCCCTTTTATATCTCAATTCTTACTCTTCAGTCTTACGATTTTACGATGTTTTGATACTATTTAATGTTTTTAATTTCATCAACTGTTAAAAATATCAATATCACTAAAATTATAAAGCACATGTGTCTTGAGGATATGTCATTACCCGTTCGAATTGATTGACATCCAAGATGAACTGCCACTAATGCAGAAGAACAGGCGGTATCTAACGTCATGGAAGGACCTTGTAGGTCGTAGTGATAGGAAATTCTGTTAGCTGTTATACTCGGTGCCATTCCAGTAGCAACAAAGTTGGTGAACTCGTTCCTAGCATTCGGAAGACCCATTAGTAAATCATCATTCATTGCACCTTAATGAGAAACAATGTATTACGACTTATTCTGTGTCTCAGTGAATTGAAGAAGTCTGAATTGTTGTTTCTTGTACCATAGCTTTGGCTTTATTTATTTCATATTTAATAATTGTTTATTTTTATCAGTTTCTAGAAAAATAAAGGATACAGAATATATAGCGGAAAGAAAGCAAACCATACTCATTAATTTTTTTTACATACCGCTTTGCTGGAACAACTTTCACTGCATAATATAGGGGCAGAGTATTAGCAGTTAAGGTAACAACAGTTAGTGCTTTTGAATAAAAACCAAATTTCCAGGCACCACCGCAAATTGATGCTATTAAACCTTAATGAACGAAACACTGTACATGTTTTTCTGGTGGGGACCAAATCTAATGGTATAAAGTTCAAGATTAAATTTTACGATTTTTATTAAGGTAAAAGTAGAAAAATAGAAAAACTATTTCCGAACACATTTTCCACAAACATATATTATACAGAGCACATATTTTAATTTGTAAAGTTCGTTTGATATACGCATATTAAGTAACAGCATTATAGAACAATGGGCGAGCTATTAATTGAGCATGTATATAAAAAATGTCAAGTTTATTTTTCACAACAAGTGGGTGTTTTTTGTCGGTCAATAGAAACCCGAATAATCAAGAGATGTGATTTCTCTTTCTTTCATGCTAAGCTAGCTCAAGATCAAGATGGTGACCGACATTCAGATCATCAAACCTTGGAAAGGAAACAAAAATAGTTAATGCAAGATTATATTAACTTCTTCAAAGGAGCTTCAAAGGAGACGTCACACCATGCTA
>JAULBM010085768.1:0-19432 GCA_032357055.1 Geukensia granosissima | reverse complement strand
GTAAAGCACTACATATTTATGACAGTCTTTTAAAAAGCTATTTATTTTCAAATTGAGTAGCGAACATCCTTAAGAGATGAAAATGACTATACTATTAATTTTATTCATGATTGTTAAATTTTTTCGATGAGGTTTGCATTGATCAACCGTTAATAACCTTACATAGTTAAGGCTCGTTATTTTGGTAATTTCAAGTTTTTCGTTTCTAAAAAAATTCCGATCTTTACATATGTAGGTATACAAAATAATCCTGATTTTATGTCATTCATGCACAAAATTAACATTTTCAATATTAACTCCTTCCTTTTTTATTTCCTTAATATCTAATAAGTTCAATTTGGTGGAAGATTTTTCCAACAGATGATCGGCATTCCAACGGACAGTAATTGTGTACCTCGCCAATCTATTTCTTGCTTTATTTACTCAGAATTTCGTCAGGAGCTATCGAAGAAAAAAGAAAGAAAGTTAGACCAAACATTTAATTAAGCTTCCGTCATATAGATGACATTCTCCCACTTAACATTCTCGGTTCTGTGATATCTTCAAATCATCTACCGAAATGAGAGCTTCAAATTAAAGACACAACAGACACCCTCAGGTCTTACTCATAAATTGATCTTCACCTTGAAATAGACAATAGAGAAAGGCTTCATACTCAACTAAATGACAAACGACGTTAGTCAACTTCCCGTTCATTAACAGCAACATTTAGCTCTCCAGGCGTATGACATATACATCTCCCAGATTATACTTTTTACAGCATGTGTCCAAGACAGAGATTTTCTAGACAGAGCTTAGGCGTTGACACAAAAACTGATACAATAAGGATACGTGGTTTCTCGGTTGCAGTCATATCACCCAGAAATACTATGGTTTACACTACAATTTTCTCGGCCGATCCATATGGTTAGTCAATTTTTGCTTTTACATATTGGGCAAATACGTATGAAAGGTTTGGATAGTGTCTTTCTGGTAGTTAGTCCATATTCTTTCTTTTTAATGGTATGTTTCATGTTCCGTCTTGATCATGTTCTCATGATTGCCGTATCTGTCGACTTATTCTCTTTTGCCTGACTCTTCGGTATTATTTCGCTTCATTAATAAATACATTATTCATATATTGCTGACAACTTATAAATACCATATACATGTCTAAATACAGTATGTACTGCGATCTGTCAATAGACTGGGCCGAAAAGGGTAACACAAGGTTAATGGAGCTGAATTTTATAGTGGATTTGACTGAATGATCCAAGCTTATGACTGGAGTCAGTGAAGGCGGTGATAGCAAAAATGTCTCAACGTGTGTTTGAATCCCTCTGGGTAGGACACAAATTAGTCAGTAGAAAAATCTAATTCTAACACTGTTACTTTAAGATGTTTCATGTGTATTTTTGTGAACATTTTATACCCAATTCATTGGAGATGGGGTGCAGATAGTATATTTTAAAGATGCCATGCAGTTAGACCTTTATATAAATGTATATATAATAGCCACACGAAGGTTCGATACCCGATTTAGTATGTGCAAGCTTAAATGATTTACAAAGCATAGAAAAAAATTATTTTATGTAATTTTTGCACATAAAACAAAAAGGATTAAACCTAATTGTCCAAGTGCAGCAGTATTATATTGTCTGAGATTACAAAAATGAAAGTTAAAATTGTACGAACGTTTTTACATGAGAATGTTTAATAACAACAACTTGAGTTAATTTTTAAACCCATTATGTTTAATTTTTTGAATCATGTTTTAAAAATGAGGTAAAAACATTGGGAAAAGGGTATGAGCAAATTCTTTAACAATCTAAATTTAAAGACTATTCAAAATGTAAAATGCAGTCTCGTGTCGTAGGTGTGATTCAAATCACGTTTGAAATCGCTTTCGACGGATATTGTTTGGTTTATTTAATACCTTTTGCATCGTTAAACACGTTTAAGATGGGGTTTTTTCATTCACACACACATGCAAAGAGAAAACGTCTAGTGCTTGTATGATTGTCTTCATATTGTTGGCATGGTCTTGTCTGTCTTCTGACATAAAGATTTCTGTCTAGCCCTTTGGTATCTTCATATTCTGTCTACTTAACCCAAGTAAATCACCGGTCCTATGACTAGTATCTCTAGTATCCCTAAACAGTCTAGCTTCAGTAGAATAAACATTAATAGGAATATGTTGATTTAATGGCAATTGTCTGTCTCATGTATAACATGATTTTAGTCACCTTTATATATATGTATGCAGTAAAATGAAGAACGAACCATATACCATAAGATTAAGATATAAATATGTCTTGAAATATTATTGAATAAGGTCATTTCATTGACAATGGTCTAGATGTCAATCTTTGTAGATCGATCTGAACATTAACTATGGAATAGGTTTTTTCTATTCCATTTTAAATAACAGATGAAAAGTTGACTCATGAGGAAAGAAATGAATGTAAAAACTTATCGTAAGCGCTCCAGACTGGCAAATGCTTTATACATATTAAAGAAATAAGAAAGAATAGATTTAATAGTACTGTAAATATTCTGTGTATAATCTTAAAAAGTCGAGATTTTTTTTGTGTAACCAAGATCGACTTTTTGAGAAAAGAAAGATTAGAGCTACAAACTACCAGGATGACGACTCGCACCATCATCAATCGTACCGACATCAAAGATCTTCGATAGCTATAACTGACCCTGATAAGTGTCATTCTGTTCATCAACAGGCATTGCCTGTGTGAGATAATCCTCATATCCTTAAGTATTTTCTTACTTTTTGTCAAAAAACAAGGTCAATGGATTGAATAGTTGGTTTCAAAATACAAAATAACCAATGACCAATGTTGAATAAATATGAAAAACTTTGGGTATGCTTTATGTACATTTTAAAGAGTAACCTCTCATCAGGAGTATTAGAATTGAAACATAGGAAGTCAAAGATCGAAACATAGTATTTAAAAACTCAAATCCAAACAAATCGAATGGGAAGCCAAATCCGACGGCAGGGACAACTACTAAGTGCAATACTTTTCGAAGCCTTTCCGTATTGTCAGTGCTGTAGAATTTTAGCAAGTTTCGATAAAATATTGTTTGATAAATTTAATGTCAATCAAGTCTGACAACTGGGCTGGGGAATACCCTCGGGGACATGATCCACCAGCAGAGGCATCGACCCACTGGCTTCAAAATACAATTACCAATGTTGAATATATAGAAAATTTTTTGAATGCTATATGTACATTCCAAGGATTAACGTTTCATCAGAAGCATTAGAACCGAAACATAGGAAGTCAAAGTTCCAAACAAAGCAAAGAAGCACTCAAATCCAAACAAATCAAAATGGAAAGCAGAACACGACGGCAGGGACAACTTCCAAGTGCAATACTTTTCGAAGCCTTTTTTGTATTTTCAGTGCTTTAGAATTTTAGGTAATGCAGCAAATTTTGGTAAAAATTGTTTGATAAGTGTAATGTCAGACATGTCTGACAACTGTGCTGGTGAATACCCTCGGGGACATGATCCACCAGCAGAGGCATCGATCCAGTTGTTTCAAAGTGCAATACTTTTAGAAGCCATAACCGTATTTTCAGTGCTTTAGAATTTTAGCTAATGCAGCAAATTTTGGTAAAAATTGTTTGATAAATGTAATGTCAGACATGTCTTATAACTGTGCTGGTGAATACCCTCGGGGACATGATCCACCAACAGAGGCATCGACCCAGTTGTTTCAAAGTGCAATACTTTTAGAAGCCATTTCCTTATTTTCAGTGCTTTAGAATTTTAGCTAATGCAGCAAATTTTGGTAAAAAATGTTTGATAAATGTAATGTGAGACATGTCTGACAACTTGGCCGGTGAATATCCTAGGGAACATGATCCACCAGCAGAGACATCGACCCAGTGAATTTAAACAATGAATATTTTGGGTATGCTATATGCACATTTTAAGGCGTGACCTCCCATCAGTAGCATTAGAACCGAAAAATACGAAGATCTAAACATAGCAAAAGAAGCCTTCAAATCCAAAAATTCGAAATGGGAAGACAAATCTGACGCATAAAACAACTACTTATACTGACGATAAAGGCAACTACTAAGTGCAAAACTTTTCCAAGCCTTACGTATTTTTCAGCGCTTTAGAATTCAAGCAAATGCAGCAAATTGCCGTAAAACGTTATTTGAAAACTTTCATGTCAGACAAGTCTGACATCTGAGCTGGCAAATACCTTCGAAGACATAACCCACCAGCAAAAACTTCGAGTTGTTTAAAAATACAAAATTACCATGGAAAATATGGAAATTTTAGGGTTTGATATATATGAACATTTCAAGTAGTAACTTGTACATTTACTTAAATACGTTTTCATCTGATTTTACTCAGTCAATTTGAACCAAAATTTAGTATAATGATCCTCAGATGGTCCCTTCGACTGTGCCCAAGATTGCCAAAATATAGTATGGGATTTTTTGGCCTATGAACTTCTTAAATTACTGCTTCGCTAACTTGACAAAATCTTGGTGGTATCTTTCTATGATGATCAACCCCACAACTGTGTCCGGCATCCCTAAAGACCAACTAAAGGATTCCCACCGACAAACTAAAATTGTCTATACAGCCCAAATTCTTATCTGGAATTGATTAGAATATTAGGACTAAACTAATGCAAAATTGTCATAAGATTGTCCTCTGCCATAATTGTATCTTGCAACACCACCGACCTACAAAAATGGTCGTCATAGATGAACTTAGATTAATATTTGCCTCTTTTAGGTGTTTCCAAACTAATACATAAATAAACTTTTCAGAAAGTATTGAGTCAATTGCAAACAAACTTTGGGGAAGTAGTCCTTGGATATGCTTGTTCAGCTTTTCGTTTTGCAGAACAATGCTTAAAAACCTAAGTATGGATTCACTGTCAGGTGATCGATACAGTCTCCCAAGATTATGTGTGTCCTGTTACGTCTCGTTTTTGTTCTTGAGATTGCCGAATCTATCAACTTGTCAATTTTTTCTTACCGTTTGGTCTTTTTTCTCTTCCCGTATTCCAGGCAAAAAGGCAAAACAGTTATATATTATAACTTAAATCGATTTGATCGTAAAAGGGATATAAAAGACAAAACGCAACTGCAGCTTAGTTGTATCCGGTTTGATTTGACTTCCCTGTCATTTATTGATTATTTGGGCAAATATCTTCTGAATTTAGAATATCTTCTTACACAAATATTGGGGTAAATCGAGCAGAGTCAATAGTCACAAGTTAAGTTGCATTTTAGTGCGAAAAAAGCAAAAACAAAAACGTCACAATTCATAAGGCAACAGTCCATATTGCTAAAACATTATTGAAATACAACAACCATATTAAAAAAAAACATAAAATCACATGGAACCATAACGACCTGGTCTATATATACTAAATACTATCCTGTATCAAACGATAAATAGGAGCCAACAAACCATCATGCTATGCGGTATAATGTATCTTTCAAACTGTTGACTCATGTCCTTCTAAATTTCCATGCAAAATTTTCTGCAAATTAATTTTAGGACCAACAAGTCAAAAGTATTTCCCAATTTTACAAGATTTTTCAAAATGTTTAATCAGAGGACTATCAGAACCAAAGTAACATTCTTCCTAAATGATAAAAGATATATGCATTAACTTTTTTCCAAAATTCTCCTTGGTTCAGAGAGTCCTTCTGTTTAAATATTTGCAGACCGGTATTAAAACATAGCATCGCGTTTGAAAAACTTCATTTCATGAAAACATATTTTGTTTATTCTGTTTATTTTAACTTGTTTGAATTTATTTACCAGCCAGAAACCTGAAATCTAGTGGATATAAAAATAGGCCATTCACCAAATGACATTCGAATTTAAACATAACGACCTTCAATAATGAACCAGGGTGTATACCATAACGGAAGCTGTAAAAGGCCCCGAAATACAAAACGTGCAACTTTTCATAAAACACGACAATAATCTATTGAAAAACATTTATATTGGGAACAAATAACAATAAATGAATAAGTTAACAACGACAACCACTCAACTACAGGTTCCTTCCTTGGAACAGGCACATAAGTAAAGCGGTTGGTGAGCGCTCTACCCTCCCCCTAACACTGAACAGCGGTGAAACAAAACACACTATAAAAATCGATTGAATTGGATTTAACACTTGAGGTCGATACTGAAAACCAACAACAAATACAGTTAAAACTTATACATGATACAACAAAAGTATCGACCTCAAAAGAGTACTCGCAGTTGCTAACTGCTAGTTAAAAACTTATTATCAACCGATCAAAAAACGAAGTTTTCCTTTATTAAGGTGTCAATGTAAACACTTCCAAATGGATTAAATAAATATCATTAGACGTCAAAGAAAACACGAGTTGTGCAAATGCCAATTCAAATTATATAGACAGGAAGTAGAAAATGTTATAACAAATATAACCTGTTTAGTTCCGTATTAAACTATTAACAAAGTCAATACTAGTACCAACCAGATTTAGTAATAATGCTGCGATTATATCCTTTTCCGGATAAGTTTATTAAGATGAATTTTAAGACTATCTGGATATTGTTTAAATTTCCGAGCTTTATTGACTACTTTTGTGTTTAAATTTTACTTTTTTACATTTTATATTTATCTGACCGATAGCTGTAACATTTGAATATCATCACTTTTAATTTTATTTTGGGGCCTATTACAGCATTCCGTACGGTGTGGATATGTATGAAAATGAAAAGATATTGGCTAAATGTCAGGCAGACGGCACACCAACCATAAAAAAAAACGGAGGGAATTGACAAGTGTCAATTATTGAAAGCTTTAAGGGAACTTGCAGATGTTTGTAATTTACACATGTTTGATGGCTGTCTAATAGACAATCATACAACATCTTCTTTTTTGAACAATAGACTAATTAGAATATTCGACAACTTCTCTAAATTGGTCAATTAGTGAAATTAATACATGATAAAGTGGTCTTTTAGAATATCCCCATCTTCTTTTTGGTTAAAATAATAAAAAGGTTAACAATAACAAACTAGGGTCCCAGAAGGCTGAGTCTGTATCGCTCACCTGACACTTGGCCAAGTAGTTTATTTGACTTCAACTCTATACTGACTGGAACCTAATATTTTTTTTTGAAAGGAACGTTCAGATAAGAAGATTTTCTAATAATTAACCAATCAGAAGCAAGAATTGACATGGCTCCACATACAATTTTCTGAAAAAGACAAAATATAAATCTTTTTGAAACACAATAGAATTTGAAGATTTAGCTCCCCTAACTTCACGATTTTAAACAGTCATTTCTTCCTTTAAACTTGCCAGTCAAAAAGAAGAACTTTATATAGTAACCATGTTTGTTAAATGACAAAATTTATAAAGTTTCTCCAAGGATGCTGCACAATAAATGTCAGTTCATTTAAATGAACAGTTTCACAGAAGTTGATGTTTGGAAATCTGCCAGTCAAAATAAACATTTTCACATTGCAGGTACATTAAATTTTGTTGTCCGATTGAGATGATATCGGGAACCTTCCAGAGATGCTACCTATCATGTTTGGTAACATTTGGCACAGCTATTATAGAGGAAACAACTTTTACATATTATCCAATAAGAAATAAGAATTGCTTGTAACAGTCCGATCTAGACAAAACAATGAAGCTTTGTAAAGAACATTCAGAAAGATGCTCCCTGTCAAATTGGTTTCATTTGACGAAGAATTTTCAGTTGAGAAGACTTTTGAGAATCAGTAAGTCAGAAACAAAATTTACTTATAGGAGCTATTTTTCATGGATGGCAAACTTGTCGGCCACCCATGATAAATTTGTTGTTGTTTCAGCCGATAAAGCCTCATATAATATTGTATTTGTTTGTAAAAATAATACCTTAATTGCTTGATAAAATAGCTTGGCATCGGCGACACACCTGGTAACCCAACATATACACCTAATACACTTTCTATAGAAGTTATCATTGTTAACCACAGGTCGGTTCTGTATTCGTTTGGTGTTGACACCAAAGAAGACGAGTTGGATCTTGCTTCTTTATTCTGGAAACCAAAACTACACAAGTGTCTTTATAAAGAAAGATATAGTGGGTTCATCCAGGTTCTCCATTAAGCCTCTTTCTAAATTACTTAAAAATATGCGGTGGCCAGTAAAGGAAGACCTTCAAAAGTAGTGTGATAAAGCGTAATCCAAAACCGGTGTTAATCAAATGTGGATATTAAAAAAAATCGAAAGATTTGCTTCAATACCTCAAATCCGATCCTTAAATTTTGTACAAGTAGTCAAACGTTTTTTTACCACGATTCCACATTTAAAACTTAAAACCGTCTTAAGAAATTGATACATCGGGGTTTGTTAAACGAAATGGGAAATTTAGTTTAAGGTAAAAAGATGTCTTACTTTGTAAGAGAATTCACCGCCTGGTCTTATAAATACAATGAAGGTGATATTCTCAAAATGCTGGACTGATTGACAAAATTTTTGTAGAATTTGGTGGGTGAGTTTTTCAAAAGACCGTTGGCATTCCAAAGGGCATAAACTGGGCGCCCCTAATAGCCGACTTGTTTTTGTACTCGTTTGAAGCAGCATTTTTATCAGGGATTCCTGCCAAATAACAAAAAGAAATAATGTTACTTTTCGCTATATCGATGATGTTTTGTCATTGTATAATCTTATGTTCAGTGAACATCTCGACCAAATAAATGTATATCCCAGCGAACTAGAAATTAAGGAGACCACAGACTCAACAAAATCTGCTTCATACCTTAATCTATTCCCCGATATTGAACAAGAGGATAATATGCTTCTAAGATTTCTACGACAAACGGGATGACTTAACTTTCCTATTGTTAATTTTCCATATTTATGTGGCAACATTCCTCCTCCCCTGCCTATAAGGGTTTATGTTTCGTAGTTGATTCGATACTCTCGTGCCTTGTACAACAAGGGTACAAATAATCAAGGTTGAAATCGTCCCTCCCAAAATTCTACGGTCGTCATCTTGAATTGTTCGATCTATATGGTATTAGTGTATCTCAACTAGTTATGGACCTGTTACCAGTATTACAACAATATGTTGGACTCTTCTCGGATAGACGTTAACCCGAATGAGAGTTTAAGGATTCCACGACGGGGTTGCGCGCAAGCCAGGGGATGCTAACCCTTTATGAGCATCTGATCCCGATCCTGTTTTGTAAAGGAGTTTAAGGATTCCAAGCCTTTGTTCCTCTTGTTTCGTTTAATCTTTTAGTTTGTTTAAATTTGTCTTGTCGCTTTGAACTCTGAACTTTTGTTCTCTTACCTGGGTATTATATACTGGACTTTGAAATTCGATCAGAAAGATAAAGAATACGTTGAAAAGACCTTACATAAATGCTTCCTGTCGAGTTTTGTCTTGTATTTTCAGAGGCAATGACTTTTTATAATCAGCCAATTTGAAACAAGAATTACTCGTGGCAGCCAGCTTTGTGGTCCGAACGGAACGAAACGAGGAAACTTTGTAAAGGACCTTCCAGAGATGCTTCATTTCAATATTTGTTTACGACCCCCGTGGTGTTATGGTTAGTGTGCTCGCCTGGAATGCGGAGATCCCTGGTCGTGGTAAAACAAAGATATTTAAATTGTTATTTGCTGCTTCTCCGCTAAACATGCAACATTTAAGAGTAAGAGTAAAGAATGGTCGACCCAAAGTCCGAATGATTTGTCTGTGTAAAGTGGCATGTCTTCATCCGGTTTGTTGCTTTCTTGAGCTAACACATTAAAGTCCGGCTCAGCGTCTTGGTATAGTATAGTACAAAGCAGGATTTATTCATCATTATCATTCATCATTAATATGCTCCCGTACTGAATTTGCATGAATATTTGCTGATGTACATTAAGCGCCATTCAATCAATCAATCGATTTTGGTTATATTTTTAGTCTTGTGGTTTCAAAGGAGAATAAATTGAAAAATCAGTTACTCAAAACAGGAATTGCCTGTGGCCGAGTTGTTTGAAGACCGATGCGGTTGAAACGATGAAATTTTAAAGTTCATATATGCTTCTTGTTTGTTTCCATTTGATTTAGTTGTATCAGAGAAAAAGATAAAAATGTTAAAGTTTACGGACTACAGACGCCTATTGATGAGAAAAGCTAATATGGATTTGACCATGTGGGCTAAAAAGAATAGACGTAAAAGCTAAACAAATAGGTAGGCAATGTTGGATACAATTAAGGTCCAAACATATGCGTGTGGTACAAAGGAAGAATTAGTGCAGAACATGTTTCAAATATTTTATTCATTAACAAGTATGCAGCACTTAGAGATCACAAACTTTTTTACAATTAGTTCACAATCAAGACAACAAAATAACCAAAACTATAAACTTACGTTTCAGAGGTAACAAATCTGACAATGCCAAATATTAATCACTTTACATTTTTGTAAAAATCATTTCAAATACAAGCCATTCCTTTTTGTGCCCAGTTACAAAACATTTAAATTTTAATGACTTCTGTAAGTCGTTGTAAGGAAGTCATATTCAGAACTATATCATGGCATACTATTTTGGCAATACCAGAACTTAAATACAAACAACCAAGTCAATAAGAAACATACATTGTGGAAATATTACTTTCTGGTCCTGGATCACAAGTGCCTGGATGTCCTCTGTAAAACCAAACATTTAACACAGTTACAGTATTCTTTAAGATTTCATAGTATTTTCTCTTATTTAAATAAAATTTAAATGCACGTGTATACATATGGTCATCTGCAAAAAGATTGACTAGACAAGATTGAAAGATACAAGATACTTGTAAATGGGGACAAAAATATCACGATGTATCTTGTGCATGAATATTATCTACTATTACATGTTAAAATGCGTTCACTTGCCTAAAGTAAAAATGAACTTAAAAATTAAATTCTTAATTGTAATTGTTAAAAATGTACAAAACTGTGTAAGAGACGGCACTTTTAATTAACAAAAATCATACAAGTATAGTTATTCTATAAATATCACAGCAGTTTTAAATGAATTTGGTATAGTCGAGACTTACAGTTCCATTAGGTGGTCAAAAATGCAAAGTACATGTATAAATCTGTCGATTAGGATTCAAATTTAAATACTGGTAGAATATTATGCCACTTTGCAACTTCTTGTGAAGAGGGTCGAAGCATTGCTTCCCAGTGATCTGATCCCGATTTCGGTCCTTGTTTACCTATCACAACACGTCCGATGACGCCATCTTTTGTGTGCAGACGTCCTCGCATTATCACAAGTTCCAGCGCATGCTCACTGATAGATGTGCTTGGAATGTCGAATAGAAATGGTTGGTTCCACACTGGATTGTAACCACTCAAAGTTTTAGTTTCTTTAGTCATGATGAGATCGTCGTTCTTATAAACATTGATTATAATATAGTGAACTGAAAGAAAATCAGAATAAAGTTAATTTTAGCTTTAATGTAAAATGTAAAAATAAGTGCTAAGTTGTTATATTTAAAGTTCACAATAGGTTCAGTAACCATCGTATCCGCTGGTGAACGCAAAATCAGTGAAGTCATACAATAACTGTTTTGTAAACATTTCGCTATGTGCATTTTCAACTTTTGTTATAATCGTATTAAAAGGAGAGAGATATATTCTTATACATTGTAAGCCAGTCTAGTTCAGAAATGAATCACTGGTATATTTATCAAACGGACCGTTATGATATACAAATTTTAAATGTTTGAAAAGAAACTGTCGAGATACAGTAATTTATAAATTCTATGAAAGAAATATTATGTAATCAGTGCCAATTACAAGTTATTTTCACACAGCAATTTATCAGAGAAAATCAATGTAATTTTACTGTCACAGACACTAAACGTCAAAATGAGTTAACATTGGGCTTCAGAAATAGCATTAGTGTTTATTTCTGGACATCGACAAAGTTATCTTTAAAAAATGACGAATCAGTTCTAATAAAAGTACAGACCACATAAAGTACGATAACCGATTTGGTATTAAACTTAAACTTCTTTGACCCGGGGCGAGGAGGGATCCGACTTTGTAACCCTCTGTTTCATTTGCGATCAGAAACAGTGGATGTTTTCCATGTCACCTGTTCCATGCATTTTAGATATGTACAAAACATTAGTGAATGCTGATCACAAAGTACAAGTACCGAATTCTACATATCAATAATTACCATCTTACTGAAAAGTGTGTTGCATTTTTGTTCATGGAAATCACTATTAAGGCAGTTCCATATACATATATTGCAGTTATATGTCTACTTAATTTTATTCAAATCTAGAAATGATGGACACCTACCCGGCTGTCCTAAAAGGCGGTCGGATTTTGGCAAATGTTCGGCACGTCTGATGAACACTTTCATTCTGTTGGCCATACTGTTATACTGAAGAAGTACAAAAACTTCTCCAAGATTTCTGTTTAAATGTTTGTCCGCTGTAGAGTGCTGAAATAAAATGAGAAAATATAATCTCTGTGCACGAAACGGGAAATTAAATGAGAGAATAAAATCTCTGTCCATGGAGCGGTGACGTGTCAAATTTTCTGGAGTAGGAAGTTCTTCAAATGCAAGAACCCAAATTAATATGTTTAATATAGAGATAGGAGATGTGGCATGATTGTCAATGAGACAGCCACCCACCAAAATGACAGTAGAATTTAAACTTCTACAGGTCCCATTATGGTCTTCAACTATGAACCAGAGTCCATACCATAAAGGAAGCTGTAAAAGGCTCTAAAATACAAATTGTGAAACAATACATAAAACACGACAATCGACCTAATCTAAAGCAAAATTGGTGAACATATAACAATAAATGACTAATAAAACAATGACAACTAGTGGGCTTCAGGTTCCTGGCTGGGGACAGGCACAGTATGCCTTGAAACCAATGACGCTTAAATTTTGTACAATTGCATTCTTTCGACCCAAACTTGTTTCTTGAAACATCTCAAATTGAGATTTTCCTCAAATTCCTTGATTTTTTAGTTAAGGAAAATTATGTGAACATTCTCAAATTGATATGTTTTATAAAGCTGAATCCAGGATGTTGGCTATTGGACAAAGTAATACACTTGTGGAGTATATTATTATATCAGCCTATATATTGTATCGATGCAACCAATCAAATCTGTCAGATCTTTGCCATTACTTGTTGGTAAATAGTATATTAACGGTCATGAGGAACCTATTCTCTATTTTTGGGAGATTCAAGTATTGTCTGACGAGTAACGGAAGTAACTGTTTTGCGTCGAGGGGAAAATATCTGAAATCTCTTTTCTCAATTAAGAAAAAAAAATTCATATTTTAAAAACACGTACTTGTTGAACATTCGGATATACTATTTGCATGCCGGCTTACAAATACGTATGATTTTGGGGCGACATTTGTAAAAAGCCATTAGAATGGACCGTTTCAGAAATGCAACGAAATTCTGGGCAGGTATTTGTTCTTGTTGATTTTCATTGGTCAAGACGTCATTTACGAGGACGGAAGTTGAATTTCCGAATCAGTCCATTGCGGTGAATAACCGAAGCTATTTAATTACTTACTGGCGTTGCACAAAATAAAAACGATTTATTCCATATTATTATTTATTTTCATTATAGGCAATATATAATGAGATATAATAAAAATTATCCTGATTGACAGTTTTCCGTTAAATTAAGTTAATGATATTTCGAAGGATAAGAGCTGGTTTTTCAATCGGTTTTTGATAAAGGCAAGTAGTGCCGGCATTTGTTGACTGAACGGACGGGCAATGGTTCAAAGTTAAAGCCTATACAGCGATTTACAATATGAATAACAGCAGTAAACATCGGAATTGTTCACTTGAATTCTTGAGTTACACGATACAGTTTATTGAATAAAACAGATATCCGGATTGTCATCACAAGGTGGTAAAAGTCAATTGAATCAAAGCATTTTACTATTGTTAGATTGGTTAACAGCAACCATAAAAGCTTTGGTTGATCTGGTAAATTTATTGGGAGCTGACTTGAGATGATTGACAAAAGGGATTGACCAGCCATTTATCCTGGTGGAAGCTAAAAAAGCTGATTGTTGCAATGATAGTCTTTTTTAAAGTCGATAAACAGAGGATAATTCATCTGATGTCGCAAATCGATACATGAATATGTATCCTAGAATATATATAAATAGAAAATTTGCATTGCAAAAGTTCTTCCGTCCGACTGAGAGCATTAATTTGCTGTGTAAAGCACCATCAACCACCACCACACGATCTATACATCTGATATACTGCCTTTAATTTACCGAATTATTAGGTCCATAATTTTTGCTATACAACAAATAAAATTACTTATCTAAAAAGGAAAATTACAAGAAGACTCTCATTCGTTGGTTCAAAATGTATCATTAATTTTAGACGGAAACCAATTACATGTTGATGAAATTAAAAAGTTACGTTATTGAAGAAATAAAATAGAAATTTCCTGTAGTGCATTACGTTAAAAATTCCCACGATGACTGATTTTGTTTCATCTTGGGTAGTATCAAGAAACGATAATTTAAATGTCTTTAAACTTATTTTTCATTGAAATTAATTTACTTAATCAACATCGTTGACGTGTAACCAACTGATATATATGTCTATATAAGTAATCAGTACTTGGTCTTACATCGTCACCTGCCCCATTACTGAATGTATGTAACTGTTTATGATACGCACTTGGTTTGTTATATATTTATGGGTAATTTTTAAATTGGAATACAAAATAGATAAATGAAAAGGGAAAAGTAAACAGGACGTAAAACTCGATTACGTATGTCACTGGTTCCTTTATACTGCTGTGGTATAAATAGAAAACGAAATTTGCCACGACTTAGGTCAAAATATATTAAAAGTTCAGCTGTAAAGTATGTCATGTTAAATATTGTTGGAATTCTAATTTTTGCCGCAGTTAAAATTTTTGTTATCCTCGACATAAACAAATGCCCATTTCCCTTTTATGTTAAATTTTTGAAATTGAAAAGATCTATCCCAAAAAGGCATACTTTCATAGATAAATATCCCGCTTCAGTGTTTTAGCTAAAATATAACTCAACTATATTCTTAAAATTTCATCTTTTATCTGTCATAAAACCCCCAAAATAAAAATTTTTATCATGTCTTGTTACCCGATACCATTTGGTTGATTGCAACATGTAAGCAAAATTTTAATTTTTTTTAATTTGTTGCAAATTTACCATGTCGAAAAATATTAACATTACACTCACTCTATGGTGAAATTTTTTATTTGCTGCGGCAAAATATTAGAATTCAAACGATATATAATATGATCATGAGCTATATTTCATTGTAAAAGTTTTGATACAGATTCACTTTGGTTGTGGCAAATTTTGTTTGGAGTACTATATTTATGCAGCCGCACATGTAAGCATTCATAAGCAGTTTGCATTTTTCGTTTTTCCTTAGATTTAGGAAAAAAGAAGTGGTTAACAAATATTGGATTAAACCAATTAAGTTTACGTTAGATTACTCAAAATGTCTTAATACTCGACTGAATTACCTTTTTTAAACGTTTCCTTTGGAGGACGACTTCCATCTTAGTGGATGATGGCGATTTCCAGTTTATTTCAGAACATTGTATAAATGCTTCTCCGATTAAATTTGGCTTAGCTTTTGTCTTTTTTCTTGAAAAAAGTGACAGTCTTATAGTAGAGTGTTCTAAATCATGAAGTGACACATTACTAAACTGTAATATTTCATCAAAATGTGCAACTTCTTCCACACGAACTACTTTACTGTTTATTCCGTCACTTGTCACCGGAAATAAATCCGCCCTAATAAACACCTCCCATAACTGCGCTTTGGATGGAAGGTCCATTGCGTCTTGCAGATCAACATTTAAAACCGAGTTTGCTTCGTGGTATTCCAGACAAAGAGTCAGCACGGTTTCTGTGTCAGCACGATACATGACACCCGAACTTAACGTACCAGTTAAATTACCCATAGATTTTGCTCTCCGCATCATTCTTAGTTTCTTTACAGTAGTTATTTTTGCTAAATTTGACGACTTGTCACTTTGTGGGCTATCGGTAACGCTGCTACTGTCCATTATTTCTGACCCTGAAGGTGTACTCGATCTGTCTGATAACTCAATTTCAGAAAGGTCATCTTGGATATACTCCTCAGAGTATGAGAATGTATTGTAGTTTGCATCGATTTCCTTTTCATCTTTTGCATTTTCACTTTGAGATCTATATAGCTGACTGTTTAAGCTAGCCATACCAAATGGGCCTGGTGTGTCACAGCTGATGAAAAAATGACCTAGGCTAGACTTACGACGTGACGCAGAATTTCGCCGTCGGATGCAAATAACACATGCGAATATTAAACCAGACACCACCAAAGCGCAACATACTGCTATAACTACTTGAACTGCAGCTGGAAAGAAAAAAAGATCTTGGTTTTTAAAACCTGTGTAAGGATGTATAATAAAAAAATATCCTAATAACGAACAAGTAAATTTTGTACTTGAGTGCATGACATGCTTGTTAATATTCGACAGTATGAATTAACCATCGACAAGTACAAATGCTGATATATAAAATAAATAGAAGTATATACTTTAGCAAGCATAGCTGTTATAGTCAACGATATTATTTTAATTCATTTACAAACATATGTATAGCAGTTATGTTCAACAAGAGGCTACAAGTAGCATGTATAGTTTACCTACCAGAATATTACTAAAAAACTGCTTTATTTATTTCTCATATTAAGACAACATATAAAATAAGCCTATCAGATGTAAAAATAGCACGAAGGTCATTAAAATTGATGAGTAAATTCTTCATATATGGTATTCAATGGTAAACCGAGTCCGGATATTGTGGCCGTATTAAATGTACGATTGGCGAGAAAAACGTAGTGTCTGTTAATGTTCATATAAGAATCATTCATATTACAAACCATTTCAGATAGTTTAAACTGGCTTGGCAGTTTTAGTGGAGAATAAATTTAAACAAGTCAAGATGCCTCTTGGCCAAATTGAATTTTTTTATAAACGAAAATATGTGTGGTAACAGAAATATCTCGCCTGTAAATTAAATTCCTGAAATACGAATGTTGATGGACGCAAATAAAAGACATAAGCCGTAAAAAATTATCATAACAGATTTATAATTATGAATTAGCATATCAACTTCTGTTAACCTCTCATATGTACCTGCTGAGAAAAGAACCTACGCTAAAACCTTGACCATTGTCGCTGGACAGTAAAAATAAGGCAAAAAAGAAGGAGTTATATGTATGTAATGTACATTTGCATTGTTGACCTTTAATGTGCAGTAACTGAGAAACTGGCCTAAACATAAAAACTCGACAATATTTTCTAGACAATTGTTGCTAGATCGAGAAAATTAGGTCTAGAGACCATATCATACGACAGAGTGATATATTAGAATGAATAACCAAACAAAATATAGTTAAAAAATCTCATATAGCCACAATGAAATTATCCTCAGCATCAAACTTCACTGACAAAAGTCGCTGGACCATACAAATTAAGGTTAAGGACACACTAGACATATAGTGTCTGACGCCTAAGGAAGAACTAGCATATTACATATTGTTAAAGTATCATGTGTAGTTTCTGAGAAACTGACTTAAGCAAAACATTTTGCGAAAATCACTCGAACATGAAAAAGGTCAAGGAAACTGACATATTACAGACTGGAATGAATTAGCATACCAAAGATTGTTAACATATCACGTGTGATCACTGAAAAAAAAACTTTTAAGAAAACTTAACCATGTATCTACATACAAAATATTGCTGGACTATGTAAATCAGTCGTTGAGAAATGGACTTAAATGTGAAAACTTGTCGCAGATTTTTTTACGAAATCATTGAACTAAAAAAATGACTGTGTTTAAGGACGAATGGCATGTGATTGGCATACCAAATTTCGCCGCTGAGCAAAACCATACAAAACCCTGTTGAAGAAGGTGAGTGTCCGACAAATATCCCTGCAAAGACTTGCCCAAAATGCTCCAGTCGTTACGGAAATGAAAATTAATTACATGAAATGCTGGAAGAACAGTGACAATAACAATTTGGATTTTTCCAATGTGTTACGTGACTAATCACGCTGAATTGGATAAACGGAAATGAAAAAAAAAACTGAACGTAAGATTTTTTAAAGAAACAGCTGCGAATTTCATAATTTTAGATAATTAAATAATTAGATAAAATAAATAAATTTTAAATATTAAATACGACACAAGGCCCACAAAAGATATTTGTATGTCAGATTAGAAATGTCCGAGTACTCAGTCTAAAAGCTGAGTTATTTGTAGGAATAAAAAGTAAATCAGATTTCTAATATAACGTCGGGATATTCTAATGTCGGATTAAACTGATTCCACTGTCACAATACAGTATACAAATTTAAAAGTGAAACTCGCAAAATTTAAAATGACAAAATTCGGAATAACCAGCTACATGGACCGAAACACAATGATCAGTACCAATGGGTTGTTGGCCGTCATAGTGTAGTGAGGATTACAAAATTTTATATTTTACAGGGTAGGTAGTAATTTAATTAAATTTGTCATTATGGTTAGACATTTTTATATATAATTGTAAAATTAAACATATGAGGAAATCCGGGTTCTTTTTTTTTTTTTTTTAACAAAAAACAAAATCCTGAATTTGTGCACTAATGTATCGTAATAAAAAGTGAAATTGCAAATAAATTGATGTTTGTTTATCTTTACAGTGTAAGGTAAAAGAGTACATTAATTACTTAATAAAAATCCATATAGCTACACTGTCGGGGTTCAAGTAGTTAAGTGTTCATTTAACCGTGACTCTTATTCGTTTGATGTCACGGTCAGATGAAAACGTAAACAACAATATCTTGTATCATCCATATCAGCGGGTGATTAAGTCGTTTGTTTTTATAAAAGTTTTAAACATCATAATATTTCTTGATCTCAACCCGGATAGAACTAACATATTGAAATGAACACGGAAGAAAGAATTTTCAGCCATAAAGAAGTATTAGAGTGCATCTCTCTGCTATTTACCCCAAATCTTTTGATTTCCATTTTCAAGATTTTTGCACTTATTTCAGCGCCGCTACCCAGTTCTTAGCTGCAACATTTTACAGAATTCGTTAATGGGTTTGACTATATTGGGATATTAACAATAAGTTCATACTCTAAAACAAGAAATTCGAAGATACAAAAGGGGCTGAAAGAAATCGTTAAGACAGAGAACAGACAAGACAATGGTCAACAAAATGAAACGAAAGACAAACATATAACACACAGCACTACACTGAAAACTAAAGCTGAAGTAACACGAATCCTACAAAAACCAGGGTGAGTTCAGGTGCTCCGGAAGGGTAAGCAACTCCTGCTCCACTAGTGACACCCGTCGTGTT
>JAULBM010085657.1:0-19433 GCA_032357055.1 Geukensia granosissima | reverse complement strand
CAATGTGATGCTTTAGGCGACAAAAAAAAGTTGGTCCCATAGAGATGTGGGGGTGCACGGGGGTTATCTCAGCCCACGTTATAATATACTGTGTTTGATGACAACTCGTGTTCAGATGCATGATGTCTATCTTCAGGAATCTCACCTTGAGCTTGCATACAGAAATGCGAGCATCCGTAAGAGATTTATCTTTGCATGTATTTTTGTTTAGTATAATATTGTAAAAACACTCTCTAGTCGGATAGGGTGATTCTGTTTGATTTTATAGTTCGACTTTTACTGCTTTTGTTTCCTTTCATTATTCCTTTGGCCACTCGTTGGGGGAGGGTTGCATTGGGATCCCACTTAACTAGTTTAACCTCGCCACATGTCTTATGTGCCTGTTCCAATTCAGGAATTGTGGTCCAATATTTGTCTCTGTGTTAAGTTCTGTTACAAGTATATTTTTGACAATATTCAGCTAGGAGCAGTATTGTTTTACGCATACAGGTTTTTGCTTGAGGAAATTTAGGCCTGTCCAAGGCGTGGTATTCCACCATTGTTGAACCACTAGAGTTGTAAATTCCCTCTGTTTTTCTTGTATTTTGGGTATGTACACCATATCTTTTCATTTTTTATATTGCAAGATTTCACTAGTGATGACATTAACGCTAAACCTTCTGACTGCTCCCATTCAAATATGGTCCTGCTGGTGCCGGTAAAGTAAAAAAAAAAGATATTTGAATATCTCAACAAAAACATCATTTTTAAAGGACATAAATATCGTGAGCCACAGTCCATCAACTGGAATACAGCTTTATGCTATAGATGGATTCTGTAGAGGACTATGCAGGAAAATGGGCAAAAAAGAGAGGAGGACGTTGATACCCTTTCAGAATTGGTGGAAGCTGTTAGGTCACTTATTCAAATTAGAATAAGTAAACGTAAAAATCAGTGAGTAGAAAGCGACATCTTTTTTCAAGGATCTAGATGCGACCGAAACTCTGTTTAGCATTCAGGACAAATATGTTGTCGTGCCAGTACATAAAGCCACAAACCGTTCTCATTTTTGTCTGCAAAAACATCAATTATTTAATTAATGAGTTAGGCATTGAGAGCACCCATGAAAATATAACGTAACCAGCTGCAACACTTTCTAAAAAGAAAAAAAAAAGATAATCACATGTTAGTTTTGTCTTCCACTAGGATTTCCTCTAAAGTTGAGGACTTTATTGTATCGAATACAAAAGTTACATAAGTGTCGATTTAAGCAGCGTTTTATTGGGGGGGTCTGCAAAATATTCCACTGATTTTCTAATTGATAACATCTTTGGTGATTTTGGTAGACGATTTTTTCAGCAGAATATCGGAAATTCCAATAGGTACTTATTGTGCTCCTCTCTTTTTCTTCACTCGTTTGAGGCAGATTTTCTTCCAGATATTTCACAGAAGAAAGATAATTGTCACAAACCTTAATTTTAACAATGCACGATTAGATGAGCTCGAAATTAAAGACATAACAGGTCTCAAGTCTGCCTCATACGTTTATCCTAATCTCAAATTAGACCTATAATTATAATGAAAAACGAATGTGGTTTGAGGGTCTTTACTACAACAATGTTTTACTTTCTTACAATATTATTGTTTGATGTCTGTCGGCGCCTTTACACGTATACGTTTTTGCGACCCTAGGCCCAAAACTTGCTTTTATTCTCGTTACATATGATGAAAACATAAATCATCACCGCCTTAGTCCTAATACAGACGTAAAATTTTTTGCTGGTTATCCAATCTCCAAACGTATATCTGCGGTTTTTTAAATTTCATTCTTATTGATACATATTGAGTGGATCATATGTGTAAAAAAAAAATGAAAAGTTAGAACTAGCATGCGCAGGGGAAAATAAATCACATTCTTCGTTAAGATGCCAAACCATAACCTATTTTAGGATATGTTTTTCTTAATCCGCCACAGGCATAATATTTCTGCTCTTTGAAAGCATCGGATTTCGCGTAAATATTTTAAAATTATAATTTCTTCATCTAGATTCTTGATGGACAAAACCTATGAAAATCAAAAGAAAAATGTTGCGTGTTTTGCATTCTTTACTTATTTGGCCGTTAGTCGATGTATTTGAATTTCATCACATTTATTTTTGGGGCGTTTAACAGTGTACAGTAGAGTGTGGACGTGGGTCCATTATTGAAGCCCTTAGGTCAACCCGTTTGAGATTTACACTTTTGGATGGCTGTCTCATAGACAAACAAACCACATCTCCTTTTTATTTATTTTGTTACATCATTTCTGGTCCTTCACATAGGTCCACAAAAACAAAATTTTAACTATGACCACATACTACTCCTCTGTGTGGAGGGATCCAGAAAATATTTTTTTTAAAACACATACAATACTTAAGGGTTTCATACAGAATATTATTCCGGACAAAATTCAGAAGTTAATTCTAACGACATGTTTC
The DNA here is from genome assembly GCA_032357055.1 of Geukensia granosissima. Lineage (NCBI taxonomy): Eukaryota > Metazoa > Mollusca > Bivalvia > Mytilida > Mytilidae > Geukensia > Geukensia granosissima. The sequence goes on along the minus strand of JAULBM010085657.1, from coordinate 16,977 downwards.
TAATTATTTAAGTACATCTGTGTAATGAAACATGATTTTGAACTGAAATAGACTCGATTTTTCGCACAATGAGAGCAATACGCTTGTGCGTGCTTAATGTTTGCTATGATCAACTGCAATAAGCAAGGGTATTTGCTCATAGAAGAAAACTTTCTCTCCCTTTTAACTACTTGAATGATGATAGCGGGCAATAGGTCAGCCATATTTATGTGAGAATCAAATCAATAAACGACACATTAATAAACTTTGAAAAGTGACTGAAAAATACGTTTACTGAAAGTTTAATCTTTGTGATTGCGACCTTAACTGTAAGTAAATTGTCGGATTTGATTTTTACTGAAAGTGGCGTCACCGGAAATTATGTCGACCTGAACCGAAAGCTCTTGACCGAAAATGAACTTACACTACTTACACTGTGACCTGTTTTCAAACGCTTTCATTTCCTTGCCATTCCATGGTCTTTTTAAGGTATGGGTTCTCGAGAACCTTACTTCTGGATAAGCAAAGTTCTGCTCTTTTTTCATTCAAGGATCACCTCAAGGTAGAAGTTTTCGATACCTTCTTTTTGGTTAAAACTAAGATCTGTTCTTCAGGTTGAAATTGTCTATAGTTGTGCTCTAACGATAGTAAGCGAAATGTTCCCGACAATTTAATTTTCTAAAGTTAATTCTAAGGCTAAGGCACCAAACATTTGACTATCTTGGAGTTTGTTAAGTTGGACTGGGATTTGTGTCTTGGTCAAATATTTGAGTCTGACAAATACTGTCGGCATTAATAGGCAAATGTAAGGCAAGATTATCTTTTTTCAAGTTTCAACATTGCCAGATTATTTCTTGTCGGCCAAAATAAAGGCAAGTTTTTTTTTAAATTAAAGATGCCCAAGATCAAATGATTCCTGCCTAATGGCTATTGGTCAGTACTTTGCTGAATGTTTTTGCCTACGTCAGCAAAAGAGAGCGTGGTTCGCTTGCCATTTTGGTGTTTTCAAATGTTTCCGGTTGTTTTGCCGTTTTTTTCGGGGGAGGGGGGTTGTAAATCATTGTTTCCCCTTAACACGTTTTAAAGTTGTTATTATGTGCTACGATTTTCAGTATAAATTTTATTATGAGAGAGGATGTCCTTGAATGTCGTCATAACTTGTAACCGATCCGTTTGATTTACTTGCAAAATATGCTTTGATAGATTTTTCCTTTGTTTTTTCTGTTATACCCAGTATTGTTCCTGTGTACTAGTGTGTACGGATGCGAGTCATCATTTATCCCCATTTATATCACTAATTTTGTCTTCTTTAATATTGTCGTGACTCTATGTATCTATTCTGGATAATAGCTATATACTGAGAGCAGGTTTGTAGCGCATCCGCCTACCGAAAAAGTTTTTTCTCTCTCTCTCTCTCCATTTTGGTTTTTATCTTAAGCATTAACCACAATATAACCTAATGCAAATTTCTTTTCATGTCAGCATTAGTTAACGTTCAAGAAAACATAAAAACTTAGAAAGTCCCCATTCTTGTTTAGATACCATGTGCTATCTTTTGCAAATTAATGATACGCTAAAACCCATAATAAGAAAAGCCTTTAAAAACATATGTGTTTTATTAAAATTATGAATTTAGTCAATTCAAAATTTTACTATTACAATAAATTTAGAATTGACTAAATTCATAATTTTAATACAACATATGCAAGATGATATGAACAGTGGGTGTCAAGATATCGCCTTGTACATTTTGCTACAAAATACACCAAAGAAATTGCAAAAAGTAAATCTTACCATAATTGCACATTTTCTAGTCATTAATTCAACCTTCAGGTGCGACTAAAAATAATGAACGATTCATGTTTATTCAGTGACAACAAGCCGCCGTTAGATTTTGATTAATGAGCTTATGCGGACTCTTAGAAATGTCGTTTTTTCTTCTAAGAAGTAACAATTAGAGAGTTTAATTATATAAAGATTTTTTGTCATTGTAGCATTAGCGGAAATCGGATACAAAAAACGTGTATTTGTTAATAAGGTTTCGACTTTAATGGCACTTTTCTCTTTTTAAAAGCATTTTATTATCTTTCTTTGTCAAATTGCTGTCGGAATAAACCAACAAAAGAAGCATAATTATTGTGATTTGATCCTTTTTTTCCGAGAAAATCCTGTCATTAGACGTTTGAATAACCATTTACCTAATAGCACAGGACGTGACAAACAGACAATTTAGATTTTTGTTGCAAATGTTACAATAATAAATATAAAATCATTTTACAATCTATTTTTTTTTTTGCAGTTTACACGGGTAATTTCGTGTAGATCACTGTCCTTTTTTGCGTTCGCCGTTTGTTTCATTTCATATTCTATGACTGAAACAATTGTTCTGTATGAGGGCCATCGAACAAAGTCTGGCTTCTCCGCCCACCAAACGTGATGATTATACAAAAATGACAGGAATTAGGTTCTTTAAAGTTTGGTCCATCCAAATAATGAGTGTTTTTACCATTATTCATTTCCATCTAAAACTGCCTGCTTCCAAGAGATATATTGTTACAGATTCAGTGCTAAGTGAGACCTTTCACCAAAACAAATACGCGGTCATCGTTTCTTCAAACATAACCGTGGTAAGAACATTCGAGACATGGAGAGTATTAGATCAAAGGTTTATTTATTTGTAAAGCTTTTTTCATTCCAAAATTTTTGAAAAACATACCATTTTCGCACAAGTTTTACGAAATCTGGCGTCATAATGACAAAATTCAAAGGCGGGTCCAGACTTTTGAAAAAGGGCCTACACATATTCGTACATATAAAGTGGATCTGATTTTTGGGAAGGGGACCTGACAATACAAACTCGCTTGCATGCAAAACAACTGCTTAAATCATTTTTGCATTTTCAAAAGGGGGTCGGCCCTTGCCCACAGGATCACCCTCTAAAACTAATAAATCTTTGAGTCACCAATATGACAATCAATATCAGAAAATGCTCCATTTATAAAGAGCTGGTCCGATGGTTATAAAAATAAAATGGTCATTGAAAGCTAAAGCTTTGTCCAATAAAAGACAATTAAAAAAAAATTATGATTAATTGTGTCTTGAGTTTTGACTAGTTTTTTAAGCTCTAAGCTGTGTAGTTCATACAATATAGAAGTGAAGTACATTTTATTTGGCTTTTCATGTGGTTATATTTCATTCAATTCCTAAAATCATGAACAACACTGTCCACTCTTGGCTACAGAACCAAGGGGATCATATTGTTCTTCAGCCCAAGAATTTTCTTAATTGCCATGACGAAAATGGGATGCCTCCATTTGGGTTGGTTTAAGTATAGAAAAAAGGGGATGTGATATGACTTTGACTGTCCATGAAACAGCCATCTAAAACGTGTAAATCGCCAATTTCTACAGGTTGCCCTAAGGCATTTAGTAATGGATACATATCCACACGCAACGATTTTCTCAGAATCTATAGTATTTATATAATGCTGAAACGTGACTAATTCGCTACTATCAGGACGATTAATCTACACACCAATCAAAGCTTACGATAAAACAATGAAAATACATGTATTTATGCAAAACGTATATGATGTGTTAAAACAATATCCCGATTATAATAAATGACTGTGGTCTCCAAGGACAGTAAAAAGTAATATCACTGATTGGTTTAGCAGTCATTTTATTGGTAAATTGTAAAAGACATGCCTAGGACGATTAATTATTTTGCTACTGGGGTCCTGTGTCTTGAAAAAGAAAGAGAAAGATATCACATGATTCACGCAGAGACACATTTCCATGCAATTCTGATTCAGTTAAAGACGAAAAAAATTTTATTCTCCATTGTCCAGTTGCACTTATCGCAGTGAATCTTAAACATTTTAAGGATAAGTAAAGATGTTAAGTGTTCAGGGTTTGGGGACAGTCTGTGTGTTCTCGATATTCTAGGTTATTTTATTCACTGCGAGTGAAGGCTACCAATACGTAGGGGTTTAGATAAAATTGTGTCTAGGGACAGGAACGGACTCCCAATGCTATAAGGTAGAAGTTGGCACCCTCTCTGAATGGGTCAAGACTGTCAGATCATTAATTCAGATTCGTATTAAAAATTACAAGGGTCGATGAGGACTAAAGCTCCTTCAGTTTTCAAGGACCCTGCTGTCTTTGGGGTCTTATCACCCATCCAAAATTTGTTGTTGTTCCAGCCGATATTGCCTCAAAATAACATTGTATTTGTTTGTAAAAAACATTACCTTGATCTTCAAGTTGATAAAAGTGATTGACATCAACGATACATCTGGTACCTACTATACTTTTAAAGAAGAGATCATCGTTGACCACAGGTCGGTTCTGTCTTCATTTGGTATTTTCACCAAAGAAGACGAGTCAGATTTTTCTTCTTTATTCTGGATAACAAAACTACATAAGTGTCCATATCAAAAAAATTATAAAGCAGGTTCATCCAGGTGCTCCACCAAGCCTCGTTCTAAATTACTTGCAACTACACTACTGTCGACAGTCAAGAAAGGCCTTCAAAAGAACTGTGATAAAGCGTACTCCACAAGTGGTGTTAATCAAATATGTATATTAAAAAATTCGAAAGTTATGCTTTAATACCTCAAATCCGATTCTGTAAAATTTTGTATAAGTATTCAAACGTTTGACTTGTCAACCCTTTATACCACGATTCCACATTCACAACTTAAAAGCCGTCTTAAGATACTTTAGTATTTTAATAAACATAATTGAAATCCAAGATATAAATATTAGGTAAAAAGATGTCTTACTTTGTAAAAGAAAGACATCTTTTTACTTAATATTTATATCTTGGATTTGTTATAGATGATGTTCTCAAAATGCTAGACGTTTAAATTGACAACATTTTTGTAGAATTGGTGGGCTAGTTTTTCAACAGACCGTTGGCATCTAAATGCCCCCCCTTCCTTACTTGCCGACTTGTTTTTGTACTCGGATGAAGCAGAATTCATTCAGGTACTCCTGCGAAATAACAAAAAGAACTTGGCCAGATCGTTTTGTTTTACTTTTCGCAATATCAACGATGTCCCCAGCGAACGAGAAATAAAGCAGACCACAGACTTTACAAAATCTGCTTCATTCCTATATTAATTCCAATCGACCAAGATGAAAAACTTGTTTCTAAGATTTACGACAACTTTCCTATTATAAACTTCTCGTATTGATAAGGTAATATTCCTGCTTCCCCTGTCTACGGGGTTTATGTTTCAATACTCTGTTCCAAATATCAGGATTTTCTGAAGAGAGCATGGCTTTTGTCGCATAAATAACTACAACAAGGATACACACAATCAAGGTTGAAATCGTCCCTCCTTAAATTATATGGTTGCCATCATGAATAAGTTTGACCCATATGGTATCAGTGTATCGCAACTAGCTATTAACCTGTTACCGGTAATACAAAAATAATTTGACCTCTTCTCGGATTGACGTTAACCCGTAGTAGAGTTTAGGAATTCCACGACTGGTGTTGCGTGACAGACGATGCTTACCTTTCATGAGGTCCTGATTCCACTCCTGTTTTGTAAAGGAGTTCGTAGATTCCAAGACTTTGTTCCTTTTGTTTTCGTTTTATCTTTTAATTTGTTTCAAAATTGTCTTGTCTCTTTGGACTAGGAACTTTTGATCTTTCACATGGGTATTCTACAATGGATTTTATCAGTCACTGTACCCAAATTGCTTAATCAGTCCCATTATTTAATTTGCTTTAACCAGTTACTTTATTTCACTTTTCAAAAATAAGTTGACCTCTTCTCGGATTTGCGTTGGCCGGGATTTGAGATTTGGGATTCCACAACGGATGTTTCGCGCAAGACAGGGGATGCTTACCCTTCCCGAGCACCTGGTCCCACTCCTGTTTTAGTTCGTGGATTCCATGCTTTTGTTCATTTTGTTAACGTTTTTTCTTTTATTTTATTTTAAATTTTTCTTGTCTCTTTGGACTTTGCACTTTTGATCTCTCGCATGGGTATTCTACACTGGACTCCTTTAATCATTCACCGTAGTTTACATTGCTTTAATCAGTCACTGTATTTTACTTTGTTGTCCATATATTAACAACGCTTTACGTTGGTGTCTGTCAGCCATTATATCTTATTTTGTTGTTTACTTTTATTGTCAACTGAATGTATTTTAGTCTTTTGACCAATGTCACCGCCTTTCTCTTTGCTATCAGCAGGCAATGTATTTTACTATGTTTTTTTTACTTTTACTGTACTTCACTTTAAATTGTGCAGATGGTCAATTGGTCTTGATTTCACAACTTTTTGGTAATTAAGGACGTCACAAACACGACCTGAATGTAGCTGTACACAATATATATATAAATATGAGATGTGGCATGATCATCCATGAGAAGTCACCCACCAAATGGCAGTAGAATTAAAACGTCTACAGGTCACATTATGGCCTTCAACCACGAACCAAAGTCCATACCATAACGTAAGCTGTAAAAGGCCCGAAATACAAAATGTGAAACCATACATAAAACACGACAATCGACCTAATCTAAAGCAAACATGGTGAACATATAACAATAAATGACTAATTTAACAACGACAACCACTGGATTACAGGTTCCTGGCTTAAGACAGACACAGTAGTATGTGGCGGGGTTTAACCGGTTTGTGCGCACTCACCAATCCCCCTTTAACCTGTTGAATCAGTGACAAAACATGGAACAGATAGAATAACACCGCAACTCCATTGTTGCACTTTAATCAGTAAGTCCAAAGACTTAGAATGCTTGCAAAAGTTAGCTCAAAGTGTCGCCAACAGGGATGAACATTAAACATAAAGAACAACCGATAATTTGACCAACGTAGTTACTGGTTCCTGACTTGGGACAGGCACATTTGGAATGTGACGGAGTTAAACCGGTTGGTGAGCGCTCAACCCTCCCCTTTAACTGGGACAGTGGTGTGACAAAAAATCCATAAAACCACACTATAAAAATCGGTTGAAATAGATTTAACACTAATATCGATACAAAAAAACAACTCTCAGTTGCTGTCTGCGAGTTAAACACCCAAAAGTAACCGATAAGGAAGCCAAGTTTTCCTTCACTATGGTGTCAATATAAACATGTGTTTGAATATCATTAGAAAACATGCGTTGCGCAAATCCCAGTATAAAATATATATAGACAGGAAGTTAAGTATAAACTCTTTAGTTCCATATTATTTTAACAAGAAAGTCAATATTAGTTCAATAAAAATGATATTTAAAGATTTTATAATAATGCTGTGACGACATCCTTTACGGATAAGTTTATTTAGATGAATTTTAAGATCTTGTGGAATTCGTTTAAATTTCCGAGCTTTATTTACCACGTTTCCGTTAAAAATAGTATGTGATATCCTGTGTTTTATAAGATGATTACAAGTACATCCAAATTTTGATACCAATATATGAAAGAATTTATTAAATGTTTTAATCAATTTGTTGTAACGAAATCCTTGACTTAATAATTTTTAAGTTGTACAGAGATTGCGTTCATTAAAATCTTAAACGTCGCTTCAAACACGTGCATACAGAAAAAGCTGAGACATGTATACACCGTACGAAGGAGCCAAAAGAACGTCCCCGTCAAGAACGGAAAATTAACAATTGAGAATGAAAAATCGTCCCTCTTGTCGTAAATTTTGGTGGAGATGTTCATTTCTGCATGTGTGCATTGATTTTAGTATTGGCCTAAAGTTTAGAACTCTTTTTACAAATGTAGTTTTTATTATGAATTTCGATCGTTTTGCTCATGATGCACCAGATTTGTGTCAATCGAGAAAAGCGCTTTGTCCGTAGATGAATTTGTTCCAAATCTCAATGAGGAATTGGTTCCCTTTTTTCGGCAAATATTATATATTCTTTATTTTTTAAAATAAATTCACATTTGAAATTTGCATTGTTTGAATTCTAAACAACTGAAAATACGGAGAAATTTCGGAATGTATTGCACCTAGTGGTTGTCCCTGTCGCCTGATTGACTTCCTATTCCGTTGGATATCGTGCAGACATCCTTTATTTTGGTTCTAATGCTAAAATACAAAATTACCAATGTTGAATAAATATGAAAAATGTTTGTATGTTATATTTCAAGGATTAAGGAAATTTTCCAACATTGGTAATTTTGTTATTAAATCCAATGGGTCGATACCTGTATTTAAACCATTTGGTACATCTGCTGGTGGATCATGTCCCTGAGGGTATTCATCAGCCCGGTTGTCAGACTTGTCTGACTTCAAATTTATTAAATATGAAAATAAAAAGATATGGAGCAAATGTCAGAGAGACTGCACTCCAATTACGGAAAAACAGTGGAATTTACAAACCTAGAGATCTCCTCTAGGCCTTTAACAAGGGTGGAATAGCAGTCCTTGTCAAAAGCTCTAAATCGGCCCAAATAAAAAATCGTGTGTGTAAAATATTAGTGCTCTTAACTGGATATTATCAAAAATGTACCTTTAACAGAGCATCAACACAACGAAAAACCTATGACCACAATTCCTGGCTTGGGACAACACATGAGTCATGTGTTTATGTTTAACTAGTTTAGTGGGATCCCAACCCTCCTCCCCAACGAGTGGTCAAAGGGAAAAAATCAAAGAAAACAAAAGCAGTAACCGACGTACTATAAAAATCAAACACTAAGTCACCCAATCCAACTAGAGAGTACCTTAATTTAATAAATATACTTAAACAAAAATACATTCAAAAAGAAGAAACATTTCTAATGAATGCTCGCAGTTAATGAAAGCAAGCCCAGGGCGAGATTCCTGATGATAAACATCAAGCCTCTTAACACGAGACGTCATCAAACACAGTATGTCATAATGTTTTGCAGAATTTGCTGCATTTGTTAAAATTCTTATACACCAAAATACGGAAAGGCCTCGAAAAGTATTGCACTTAAAGTTGCCGTCGTATTTGGCTTCCCATTTCGATTTTTTGGATTTAAGTGATTCTTTTACTATGTTTAGATCTTGGACGTCCTATGTTTGGTTCTAATGCTATTAATGAGGGGTTACTCCTTTAAATATACATAAACAACAAGAAAATTTTCCATATTTATTCAACATTGGTAATTGTGTATTTGGCTTCCTTTTTTTTCTTTTTTTTTTCTCGAACTGAGTGCTTCATTTACTCCGTTGGGATGTCGGGCCTCCTATGATATGTTTCTTATGCTACTGATGAGAGGTTACGACTTGAAAAGTGCATATAGCATATCCGAATTCTGATGCAACATTAACATATTTAAATTATATTTACTTATGCAACTGCTTGTTTTCTACCAACAGACGTTGTTCATCTTGCAACTTATCGTTTAAAGGTCTTGGTATAAGAGACTAGTAAACCACCCATTTTAAGGTCGAAAATCAACAACAATGTAAATAAGTCTAAAATTTAGCATGCTTAGAAAGATTTTTCACTCAAGCTTGAGTGCAAATGTTTACTAACATATTTCGATAGGTCAACGAAATACAGACATATGAAAAACTTTTGAACATCTGAGCCTTAACAATAGACAAAATCCATCATTGAGGATTGCAATTACAATCAATAGTATTACTAGAAACATTCATTTTAGTTAAGATACCATTCTCTAAAAACATTCAGACAGACCAGAACATCTGAAACATTAATTTCTGTTTGCTCCTGAATAAGCCAAGTCTAGTGCGGAGACCATCTTCTTTTGCCATAAAACCTAAAGGAACACTGACAACCGGCTTAATAATAACTAAAGTAAAGATAAGTTCAAACACCATCATTACAATGATTCAAATGATATTTCTTAAACAAATTAGTATTCTATAAAGTTGACATAGGACCTGTTCACACTATAATAGTTAATCCGGATAAACTCAATTAAAAGTAGATGAATTCACAATACGTTCGCATAGGTTTAATTTAAATTAGAATAATTTATTCCGTATGTTAATCCGGATCAAGTAAAACAGTTGTGTGAACGCAAAATTTGGATTGAATATGACGTTATCATTAGTAATATTACTCATGCTCTTGTGTTGTTTGTGGTTTCAGCTTTTATCCGAATTAAGTTAAGCCACAACTGCAACTTTCTGTGAACGCATGGCTTTGATTACTCCGGATTTAGTTTAATTTGTGATCGGTTCCTTAGAGTGTTTTTTTTTTTATCATATCAAATATTCTAAAGCAAACAGTACCACATCTCAACAATAAGTTAAGTTATGCCACATAAAAAATCTCGATTTATTTCTCGTCAGTCTTTGTCTGCAAAGACTATATGCTCATACATCCGTTATACTCAGCAAAATTCGAAAACAAGGTAACATAAGTTATTAATAACAGCCTACTGTTTGTATGCAAATGATACAAATTATATAGAGGTCCTAAGTTGTCTGATGGTCTAGTTAGTTGATATATGCTTACTTGTACAGGGCATTATAGCCTATCAACTATACGGCGTGAGTTCGGAATATATAATTTTAGATATTAAAATGAGGAAATCAGACAAAAATTTGTCCAAAAAATTGAATGTTTTAAAATAATACAGGAAATGGGCAGCCCGGGGGCGACATAAAGCTCGACATAAAATGGGAGAATCTAACCCTATTAGAAGACCTTTCCGAGACATCCACATTTTGATTTTTCTGTAGATTCTTGTTGAGATGTGTTATAGACTCATTGACATTTATTTACTTTTTTCAATTCATGTTAAGTTTTGCCTATACGGAAAGATTCAGTTATATTCAATTATATTTACCCAACTGGGTTTGTACCATACAAAAACGGGTTGCGTTTAACTCGCATCACACGTGATAAGGTTTGTCAGTTACCGGCTCAAGGTCGGTGGTTCTTTCCGGGTACTCTGGCTTCCTCCACCACTAAACCTGACCGCCGCGATATGACTGAAATATTGTTAGGTGGCGTTAAACCCCAATCAAACAAAAAAAAAATATTTACCCAAAGAAACCTTAAAAGAAGTATGGCCATTTTCCACCTAGTCCTTTCAACTAAATTTAGAATTTTAAATCCATTTGTTTTTTAACAAGAATGTGTGAAACCTGTTGACTCAGATATAAAACCACAGAAATTTGTACTGGTAAGTTTGCCACATTCTGAATGATCTATCAAAATTTTCGCATAAAGGATCTTCACCAAAAGGTTATGACTTTTAGAACGAGGGTGGATTTTTATAGATTTTTGGTTAGAAATTAACTTTTTCGTCTTGAAAGTTATAGCAAATAAAACTCGGTGTCTCTTGACATCATAATATAAAAAAAGTTTAGAAATATCAAAAATCAAACTTTTCAAAAAAAGTTATGAATTTTCAAAGTATTGTATTTGATCCGTTTTCTTCAAACGTTTCTGCCATAGAGGTCTTCGTCATTTGAAAGCAGTTCCAGATGTTCTCGGGAGAAGACTTCATAAGTTGGTAAAACTTGTGTCTGATCCATTTGTTTATTTTGACAAATAAAATATGTTTAAACTAAAACTTCCAGATGTTACATGACTTCTTCTATATGCCTTACGATTATTTTGAATATAGACCCACACTTCGGAGGGATATTTTTAATGAATTTTAATTTTTGTGATGTTCATTGCTTTTGGATTTTTCCCAGGACAAAGAAACAAAAAAGTGTATAAAAAGATATAGTATGATTGTCTATGAAATAACCCCTAGGGCGGCCGGGGAATAGATAAGACCGTTCGATTTCACCGCCAGCAGGTAGAACCCTTCTAAAGTGGCGTTCCCTTGATTGAGCGGGATGTAAAAATATTCTCAAACCCCTTCCGAAAAGGAAATACAGAGGAAGAATAGTCACTAAAAAGGTATCTTCTTCCTGGGGGCACTGGTCCGCAAAAGGAGCGTCCTTTGTTTTGAGGGTGTAAAAAATGCAAAACCCGTCCGAAGTGAAACGTTAAAAACTACCCGTGTTCAGCAAATTACACTTTCTATGCTTGTAAAAGACACCTTGCAACAGCTCGTTTTGTGTGGTCGATAAGCGGCTAATTATCAAGATAAATTTAATGACCCTACCAAACCCGCATTTGTTCCAATGACAAAATTTCCCAAACTTAATGTCCCCGTTAACAATGTACATATTTGTTAATTTGTTTCTGTCATGAATAAGGTTAACATTTTGCCCACTGAATGTTAAGCAGTATTCAGTCAATGAAATCAAGCATTCTATAAAGTCCAACTTCTTAACAAACACATCAACACCGTAAGGCAATCTGTTAAAGGCCTGAGGCAATTCTCGGCAATTTCAGATTACAATGTGAAATGCGTAATAGTAAAACACGACAAGAACTACATCCACTGGATAACAGGTTTCTGGAATTGGGAATGTACATTAATTATACGGGCAGGGTTAAAATGTTTGCCAGCGCTCAGAAATATTCATTCAAGGTAAGACGACTTGACGTTTCCAAGTGATATTTCTGGTAGGAAGGCAGACATTGGAACTTTCTATAGCTCTTGATTGACTCGCGACAATGTTGTTTGTTCCTCTAAAGCAATTGCACATATTTGAAGGTCAATATTTCCGTGAAATATTGATGTTATATAAAGATACCTTTCACTTTTCTGATTTCTCATTAAAACACGGACACCCTTCTTTTCTCTTTCATATTAATCTGTACCGTTATACGCTGAATATTCCAAAATGAAGCGTTCCGATTATACACTGTGGTACAGGAGAAACGAAGTAATCTCCTTAAATGAAGATCAAAGGATTATGCTGTGTGTTCCTTAACTTAGTTCAAGGGAAAGCTCCTTAAGTGAAATAATACAGAAAGAAATATGCTCTTTTACAGGATTTCTCATGTTATGTGTAACTTACTTGACATTTGAATGAATTTGTATTCAGTGTAATGTTATGTGCTCTATGTTTGTCTTTCGTTTCATTTTGTTGGCCATGGTCTTGTCTATCTTCCTACCTAACGATTTCTGTCTGCTCTTTTGTTATCTTCGAGTTTCTTTTTGTAATCTAGGATGTATTTTAAGCACGCTTCATCATGTTCGAGTTTGCCTCAAAATTCTAGAAAAATTCATTACTGTTAGTAATTATGTATTTTAAGTTGCATGTCCGAATATTTCCGAGAACAAAGAAAAAGACATCTTTTCCGTTTCATCTTTTGCAAATGTGCAAGAAGGTAAAAAATGATATTCATTCTATATGAGATGTATTACATACAGAAAAAGGGTATATATAGTAAAAGATTCTCAATGAAGAACCTCCGTTTAATCATAATAAAATCCTCAAATACAGGCAACACCTTTGATCTTCATTAATAGTTTGAAATAATAATCTCTATTGTTTTTCTATATCTTTGACTTTTGTATCTTTGAAATAGATATAAACATATATGAAAGGTTTTATTGCTAAGCATATGATGAAAAAACCGTCTAATATTCTTTTATGCTATTCGAGAATACACGACATCAAAGGTCTTTAGTGATCCTTTCTTTTGGAATCAGCTTTATGAAACGGGAAACCTTTTGTCTTAATTAAAACATAATCCTGATTATCCATTTTCTCTTTTATTTTGATTTTTCATAATTACAAATCGTCCAATTTGGAGACAGACGCGTTTTCTTTCTTAAATGAATAAGATCCAAAAGAAATATTTTTATAATTATATTAACTCAACTTCTTAGGATATTGCCTCTTTACATCTCTAGAGAAAAAAATGAAAGAAAAAGGGAATTAATGCATGCTCGAAAATGCATTTTCATAAAGCAATATTCAGCAGTTATTTTGGATTTCAAGATTATAGTCGTTACGATTTACGTATTACCAGAAAACAAAGGTTTTCAAAGTCTTCAAATTTGCCAAAAAGGGCGAGCTGTCGAAAAAGTTAACAAATCGTCGTCAAAAAGGGGGATGAGCAATGACTTCACCTCCCCTAAGATCAATCCCAATGACACAAAGCTGCAGTATCTTGTGAAAATACACGTGCTTGACTTTATAATGGCTAAGGCGTAATCTGATTAATTGCCAAGGAGAAGAGAAAAAATTAAGTATAAGCCCATAAGCTATTTAATCGGCAATAGAATAATTAGTTTCCTTTGGGAAGTATAAACTACATATTGTTTTAGAACGGTTTCGCTTTGATCATTTTTTCCATAAAGTTCATTATTAATCGAGTTTATGCAGTACGCTTTCGACGAACATTGATGATTTAAGATTGAAAATTGCATTGTTCCATTCAAAAATAAATTAAAGAAAATTATTCCTTTATAGGATTTATAGACAATGAATTCAAGTGCTTATTGTAGCTGAATGTTTTAGCTCTTGGAGACATTTTGTATTTGATTAAGTGACACTTCTGTTATTGCTTTGAGCCTTTGAGCAATATTTTGCTAATAAAACCATATATAATGTCAGTTCTGTGTAGAATGTATGGATGTTGGAAGGTGACGGTTTACATCTTTTCAACACTGAAATTTGTTGAATTATCGGTGTTCAGTATGGCAGGAACTGTACATGAATGTAACCAGAAAAGTTTGACTGATCTTCCTATCTTTGGCCCATAGCGTGTCTGGTTAAGGTTAATCCAAAATTTGAAGGCGTCTAGACACTACCCACTAATTAATTCTGTTATCTTATAATACTTCTAATGCTTTACAAGCAGTTTTAATTTGGCATTTGAATATTTTCTAAACGTATGTAGTTTCATATATTTCATGTTATTCTTTCGAATACGTTACTTTCCTTATCCATTCTGAAACATTTACTTTCTAACGTGTACGTTAAATACCAGGAATAAAATAAACGTAATATATTTTACAATATATTGCTACCATATACAACATCAGCATGTTTGTTTTGAAATAAATTTTCTATGTGTTGTCATAAAACAATGGTAGTGATCGAGTATGTAGGAAATCCTATTGGGTTCAAATGCACTCCTTCAATAGCAGAAGTAGTCCTCCTGCTATGACTCCCAGTTTATGGCCATAAACGCCTCAAAGATCTGTCAAAATCTGATTCATCATACATAACGCTGTCTTAGCGATATCTTTGCAGTAAATTAACCCGGACTTCTCCCAATACGCCACCACCTTATATCCTAAAGATTCAAGAAATCGAGCCTGACCAATGGGATATATCGACAGAAACATGACATATGCTTTACAAACAAAACAAAAATTAACATCAAACTATAAATAATGCTGACCTCACTTACTTTGAACAAAACAAATCAGGACAGCTAAAATGTTTTTCTTGTACAAGGTAAAATTTTAAACTAAAATATAAATATTCGTTCCCTGTTGTTATTTTCCCTTCCTTGACCTTAATAGGAACGTCCTTTGGCTCTTTCATTTGGTGCATGTATATATTTCTCAACTTTTTTCGCTTTACCCGTGTATGCAGCGTATTAATTAATTTAAATGAACGTCGTTTTTTACCCGCAAATTATTTTGCAAAGTGTCAATAATTCTATCATAAATATAAAGATATAATTTTAAAATTTGGTTGCACTGCAGAGAATTTAATAAAAACAACAAACAACTTTTTGTGGAGATCAGAAGCGGATCCAGACTTTGAAAGTAAAGGGGACCAACTTGCTAACACATACTCGTACATAAGCGGATCTGACTTTTTGAAAGGGAAACTTGCCAATACATATTCGCCTGCATGCAAAACAAGTGCTAAAATCATTTTTGCATTTTCAAAAGGAGACCCTTGCCCCTTTGGCTCACTGGATCCTCTCCTAAATATGTTGTAAATGATGCTCGTAGATTAAAACGCAACTTATTAGGAATAACCGGTTACAAAAATTAACTTCATAAAAGTTATCTGTATAAAGAGTTTTCAAATCTTTGAGCATTGTGTTCTTGCGTGCCAACATTGACTCTGCGCTTAACGATTTACACCAAAACTAAATTAAGTAATTTTTGACATTTTTGTTTTACATATCTGTCGACACTTTTTACTTTGGCACTTGCATGAATGAAAACTACCCTGTTTTCATTTTCAATAATTAATATTTTTGAACTAAAACAACTTGACGTGTTTTGATTGATGTCTTACTATAAGATAACCAGCTATATTAACAGTTGTATTTAGATTTTGATCTAGGTGACAGACACATCAAGTAAGTTATCGAGGTCTCTTGTAACTTTTAATTGTTAGCTTATTTTGTAGCTACTTCAAAAGTTAAGTCTGATGCAATTGGTTTTTCGGTTTGATTTTATGTCGTCTTGTCCAAGGTTAGGGGAAGCGGTAAGCGCTCACACAGACGTTTCACTTTATGTTGCTGTCCCATGCCAGGAACCTGTTTTGCAGTGAATGTCGTTGCTTTTATGCTTTACTGTTACTTGTTCTTCATTATTTATTTTGCTATTTGACAATTTTTTCATCTGAATATTATTACAGTTTAGTTTTGGGACCTTTTGCACCTTGCTTAGTGTGTGAATATTTGTCCATTATTGAAGGTCTAGTGACAAGCTGACAATCATACCACATTCCTTTTTCCTATATGGTTTAAAATTTTATATCTTACTACATTTGATGTCTGTTCCATACAGATGTTAACATAGCGAAAAACAAGTAAATTATTTTCAATTCATCTTTATCTAGGTTCTAATTGTAAACAAGTCGATATGTGTCCAATGGACACTTTGCCCCGCCAATGATTAGAAAAGTTATGAAATACAATTCATGTAGTATATTGCTGACTTTAGATATTATTTTTACCAAAGAAAATAGTAAAGAAAAAATGTATTTTTTTTTCTGTAGAAATATTAATACCTTATTTTTGAATGATAGCCGAATTAAATAGTTAAAATAATGTTTCACCCAAAATTTGTAACCTGGTTTTCGTGTTGCAGTTCATATCACAAGCTATCCATGTAAAACATTTCATAATGATATCATAAATCCTTCTTAAAAAAACCAGAACCTTAACCGAAATTCAAACATTAAATTCCACAACAAAAATCAAAGTCAATGACCCATGACCTCAAGGTCACAGC
>JAULBM010085546.1:0-19437 GCA_032357055.1 Geukensia granosissima | reverse complement strand
AAGGGTAATAAAACTGTTTCTCCATTATCTGAAAACACTCATAATAACCCAGGAACTAAATTGACTATCTAAATAAAGCTGTACGATCTTTTCATACAAAGTAAAAATAGAAATTCACAACAGGCGTTTTACATGAAAATTTCATACTGCTGTTGATACCTTCGAAACACGGGTAAATACAACCTTAGATTTTCTTTTTGAAATAAAATAAAATAGTTATAATGTATTAAATATTATATTGTTTGGCAACGCTAAGAGAATTTAAAACACAAACCACCAGTCTACATCTGATAAATCAAGAATCTGCTTTCTAATTTTGCCTTTGTTAGCGGCGAATATCTATACAACATATCAAGTTAAATTGACACTAATGCTTGATATCAAATATTAAAAAAAAATAAGGAACCATTCCGTAAAAGTAAACTACACAAAGGTGTTCCAACCCAGTTCTAGCAAAACAAACATTTAGAAAATTTAAAAGGAATTGTCCAAAGAAAGACCCCAACTTCTTCGACAATACAAAAAAGTTTCCTGTATCCAACCTTACTTCAACAGTTACTATCATAAAAATTTAACTCGTGGCATTTAAGAACCCCATAATTCAAATAACACGTTTCTGCATGCTTTCCTGAGGGAGCGAAAATTTATGACATGTACCTCAATATCGAACTCTTGCGACTTGGAGAATAACAATTAAACCACACATAAAGTGTTTATGAGTAAAACCTTTACAGATCAAAATGACAAATCAACCAGTAACTCCACAACAAATGTTAAAATAAAACTTAACATCTATTTCCAAGTTTTCTGACTAAGTTTAAATAAACAAAATCGTTCGACAAGACCACTCGTGGGGCCCAAAGTTTCAAACGTTAAATTTTATGAAATGCATTGGTAGGAACATAACAACATTACAACATAATCTATTTATTTCAATTGGTTATTTTATGATATTTTTATAATCATTCCGTTTATAGCTGGTTAAGTTTATGCTTTCAAATTATTCAAGTAAATTTCACAAATTAAATGTTTTACCAGGAACCTCAATTATAACAAGCTACATGCGATCAGTGCTGAGCTGTGTCGGATGTTTCCTAAGTTACCAGTGCTGTAAGTGTCATTTTGTTATCTCTGGAAATACATATATTGTTAAAAGTTCAAAGTCAATTGTGTCACATAAAAACAAGATTCTAATTTATGACCTGTTTGACAGAGTTAAGAAACACAAATGGATGTGTACTACTGGGCGTCAAGTATAAATTTGCATACTTGCATCCTTTCCACATTCTACAACGGAGAGTATTAATTTAAAAATACAAAACATATTTAAATGTTTTATTTCACTGTAACGTAATAAAGTCTTGATAAATTAATTTGTCAGTAATTAGACCAGATTGTTAGGCCTCTTAAACGAAAAATTGAAAAAAACGTAAATCATCGAAAAGCTCTAAAATTTTGGAACTATCTTGCGTTTAATGCAACTTTAGTCCGTGGGCTTAAATTGCTCACCGTGCACCCCCCTCCCCCCACACACATCTCTATTGTACCAACTTTTTTTTGTCCCCCAAAACATATTATTAAAGAAAAAACATGTTAACATTAAATATGTTGGAACGCATTTGTGATTTAAGGGTCATTTTATAGCTCCGTTGGATATTTTTGTCTGTCATCTATCATATATATTTGCCTTTGTGACTTTATCTGCAGATTTTTTTTATGTTTCTTGATACATTTGATAATTTTATTGTGTTTTATAGCCCTAATATAATTTCTTTTGTCCGTTATGGTGTTCAAATGTCCAAACAACCCCAATTTGGATAACTGCATAATTTTAAGCTGCGCCGAGGTTTTAATTCTCTACGGGGATTTTACATTGTAAAAGCAGCCATTTGTTTGCCGGAAGTGCAAAACATTTTCAACCCTGCATAATAATAAGGTAATCAAACTAGATAAGATAATATGCAAAAATGGTTTGAGGTGCACCTGGATGGAAATTTAAAAGTAACTCTTATTATATGAATCGCAAGGAGTGTCCGAACAAAAGAAATTTTGGCATTTTTTAGAATTACTTTATCTAGGTCAAACTCAAGCGCTTCCGCCAAAAACGAAGATGGCCGACCCGCAATGTTAAATCTCCGTAGAGAAATTCAGGGGCAGATAATAGTATGTATAACATACAACACAGTGTAAAACATTAACCTTTAACTGTGAAATAATTCTTTCTTTTGATTATAAATCAATACAAAGGCAGAAACTCGCATATTATTTAATATAGCTCGAAATTAACACTCCACAAAAGCCTGACATAGAGTATAGACATGTTTTGGAAAGGGAATACATATACCTTTCCAATGATACCATACATGTCTACTTTAATGCACAGGAACATATTTATATCTACGTTTTAATATGAACAATAGCAAAAATCTAAAATATTCAAAAATATCATTTAGGGCTATAAAAAGACCCCCAAATCACAAATGCGTTCCAAAATTTTTTATGTTAACATGCTTTTTCATCAATGCTATAGGCGACAAAAAAAATTGGTCCCATAGAGATGTGGGAGTAACGGGGGTGGGGTGGGGGTTGGGGGGTTATCTCAGCCCACGTGCTATTATTACGACTCTTTATTTTCAGAGATTAGAATTCACAGATGTCAAACAGGTTTTATTAATAGCAGCGGAGGTGTTTATGTATTTTCTCGGTACTTCTTTTCAAACATAAGTTTATTTTCTCCAATTTTGACTATTGGGCAGAAACGCACATATAATTTAATAAAGCTAAAAAATCACATTCCACAAAAGCCTGACATCGTGTATAAGATTGAATGTTGTCAGATTTGTCATAGATCTTGTGTGAAAAATTCCATTGATAGATTTAAATTGTATTTATCGTTTCAGACATCTACACAACAACCGGATAGCAGAAATACAAGACAATACATTCAGAGAATGTCATAATTTGAAATCTATGTAAACAAAATATTATATAAATATGGTGTATAATTTTCAATGATATATAGAAACCATAAGTGTAAGATATAGAGATAAGGATAAGTGTAAAGTACACTACACCAAAATTTGTGAAAATTAATGAAAATATTTCATTCGGACATATTATAAGCTTACTAAAGGTAAAAAAGAATTCTTGTTTATCAAATAAAGAGACAGTAGATAACTAATGGATCAGTCAAGAAAGGATATAGGATATAGTTCATTGACGTCTTTACGAGAGTTTATATTCGGATATAAACCAATCAGAAATAAGTAATAGATCACGACGGCCACACAATTTTTCGATTTTTGTGTGCTTAGACGACCTTAAAAACCAGTCTTTTTGGTTTTGAAATGCCCAAACTGATTATTCCAGCCATGATTAAACAAATAATTGATAAAACAATGCCGTGGTTTTGCAGTCCCGTACAAAAACAATGCCACCACAATTATGCATGAATGAATAATTAAACACTGTACATTTATGTATGTAAAATCTTTAAATAAAACAAATCACCAGTCATAGCCTGCAATAGATATGCAGTGATTTTCAACTTTATATTTTTAAAAAGAGAGAATATGTAATATAGGCAAGAAAACAGGATCCACATCTTTCATACGTTCATATCAAATATAAAAAGGCCGAAATGAAACTGCGTGTATAGCGCTTTTCTGGATTTTAATTCATAACACACACTTGGTGTCAAAACTAGGAAGATCAGTCAAATTTTATGAATTTCTGGTAAAATGCATTTATCGACGAAATGAAAAATACTGTTCATGACGTAATAGTGAACGCCGATAGATAGAAAATGAAGAAAAAAAAATAAATTTTACAAATTACAATGAAAACTGCATTTTTCAAACATGCAATCCAGTTTTATAAATAAATTCGAAAAAATTTAAATTTAAGTTTAGGATTGTTTAGTCTGATTATCTCAAGATTTTACAAGGGTTTGTTAATAAGAAATGAAAACGGAGGCTATTGTAATGGAGCAAACGAAAAATATACATAATTCTCAAAGGCTGTCTTATGACAACTTAGACAAAATACACGAAGAAATGCGGTCAAAGTGTTTTTGAAAAGAAAAATGCCTGCCGATGAAGCAACAACATTTGTGCACTTATTAGTAATGCATTTCTGCTGGTGTATGGTAAATATTTTCGCTAGTTGATATTACCATATGATTACGGTACCTTATATTTAAATGCTAAAAGCAATCATTTTAGGCAATAACATTTAATAGTGGTAGGGTTGCCTTGGGTTAAGATTCTAGTCGCGGCTATGTTATTTTTTTTTCACACTTGTTGATGAGAACTTTTTTCTTATTGCTCTTACAATAAAATTTTGTCTATCTATTTTTAAGGGGCAAACGTCGGGCCAGAATATCTTTTTCGGACAAAAAAAACACCCGAAAATTAAATGGTTTTAACTGTAACCTTAAATGCATTTAAGTACATTTTGATGGGCTTTAATAACAATACGTCCTTCTCTTCAGTGGACTGAGCTACAATGCAATAACAACAATTTCAAGAGACTCATTTACTGGTTGTCAAAATGTAACAGATATGTAAGTAAAACAAAATTGTAAAAGTTGGCATATTAATTGTGAAATCGACAATTTTATTTTATTGTTAGTGTGGTATAGTAAACTGTACCTGCAGTATACTGTACGCTATAGTACATTTATGAATTCCTTTTGTCTTACTTGTGCAGTCTCTCTGACATTCACCCCATATCATTCTATTTTAATATCTAATAATTATTTACCCAAATACATGTTAATAACGGGAAAAAATGTCTTTTTATAGTGGTAATATCGTTAAGTATTATTTAAACTAAAAATCAAATGCGAAACAACATATTTCTTTTGTCGTTTCCATACTGTTTAAATTTATTAATCTGCAATATTTTGTTTATTACAGCAATTTAAGTTACAACCAAATATCGGAAATACAAAACCATTCATTCGTAGATTGTCACAATTTACGGAGCCTGTAAGTAGACAATTTTACTTTGCGATATAAATCCGGGATCACCTTTAAACATTGCACAAAATACTAATCTGGTGTAGATAAGTAGCAATTTCAGGTGGGTTTAAAAAGCAAATATTTGATAGTGATGTTCAATTGAAAACTTGAGATCCTTCCCTTTGGTATACATGGTTTTGTTATTTTTATTCATATATTAGGTGTTTCAGACCCAAATACATTCATAGGCATAAAAATTGTTACAATATCGTCACGCGGATAGGGACTTAATTATTGCTGAATGCTTTTAGAGATCTTTGCCTGTAGGATCTCAATCAGCTCTGAATACAGATTGTTGAAAAACGAAATCAAATATGACCACCATGGTCTTCTCAATATTTTGTTTAAATGGGCCGACTTTTAAAGACCGTTCGAAATAGCAAAATACATATACTTCGATACATTTTATAGAATATTACATATAATTCACAAAAGGTAATTTCAATACTGAACATTGAGAAAGATATGGCGTAGATTTTGAGGGGACATCTCAACGATAGGATATCAAAAGTTAAAATCTAGAATTATATGGGTAAAATCCCACTCCTATCGAGAGCTCTCAATCTTTAGTTTAATGAACTAAGTATAAAAATTTAATAACAAACTAAATACTTATATGGTGATAATTGTAACAGAAAAAGTAAAAGGCAACACTTACAAACCGATTGCCACGAGTCTTGACTATGGACAGGCGCATTTTAAATGTGGTGGAGTTACAAGGGATTTGTTGGATCCAAAACCTCCCCCTTTCCTCCTGGTCAGAAGTGTCTATAAAATTAAATAACACAGTTATAATCACAGTAAAGCAAAGACAAGAAAGCACATAATTCCGTAATTAAAATATTGTAATAATAATAATACCAATATTAAAAGCAGGTGAAAGAGGGAACTTTCCAGTAAATACTTGCAGTTTACTGAAACCAAGCTCTGTATACTTTAATGAATGACATATCCATCAAGCCTTTTTTTGGCATGAAAGGAAATCATATCAAGAACTTCTAAAAAGATTTAACCCAGCATCGTTAAACAAGATGGTTTGAAATGATTAGGAGTAGCGTTAGTTGTTCAACATTATTACCAAAGAAAGCAAGTTTAGTTCTGACAGCAATGTCTTATTTATATCCTTTAAGAATAAATTTACGTTATGAATTTGCAGTCCAATCAAATAATATATAAATATAAAATATTGAAAATGAACTGATATATTAATTAAGTTTAGAAATTGACAATTTTTCTACAGAATTTGAAAGGAGTGTGTGAAAAATATTGAATATATAAAAAGTAATTAAAACTTTTTTGTTTGCAAACCGTTTGCTCACAGGCATTGATAATTTATAGAAAGGACTGATGTCACGGAAGTCTTCTATAGAATGCACTCTTTTTGTTAAATTGTCCAAACAAATTTAGTTTTCTGATTGCCTTATTTAAAAAAGCAATCCCAAGATAATCACTGATCCGAGTGATAGACAGCAGCAACTTGATGTTGTCTATAAATTTTCGACATTGTGTCTAGATTAAAGAACAAACATGAATGAAAAACAAACATGGCAGTCATGAACAATTGGCGTTTTTGATACGATTGAAACTAAAACGGATTATTCAATTAAGCCAATTTGAGCCATTAGCATTTTAAATTTCATCAAGATATTTCATTCTGATTTGACTCAAGTTTCTTGGTAAAATGCACTGTATCGCCTGAAATTAACCCCCTAAGACAAATGCATGGTAAGGTATACAAGGGTAGCCTTCTGAGTTTTAGTTATTATCAGTGTTAACTATTTCAACACAGCATATATATCCTGTTATTTTCATTTTATCACTAGAACTCGACAGAAACCGTGAGAACTCTACGTTTGTGATGGTATTTTGAATGTAATACTTTTAACAGCTAGCTTTTCGACCATCTTGACCAAATATATTTCAACGAACTAAAAATTAAAGAGACCTCAGAATCCAAAAAAATCTGCTTCACACCTAGATTTATTCCTCGAAATTGACCAAGAAAGAAAACTTGTTTTAAGATTTAGAACAAATGGGATGATACTAACTTTCCTATTGTAAACTTCCCATGACCAAAGGGTTTATGATACACTCGTGCCTATAGAAAATATCAGGATTTTCTGAAGAGAGCATTGCTAATGTCGCATAAATTACTATAAGAAGAATGCAATCCATCAAGGCTCTAATCGTGCCTCCTTTGATTATATGGACGCCATCATGAATTCGTTGATCCGTATTGTATCAGTTTATCTCAGCCAGTTATGAACATGTTACCGGTAATTCAACCATGTGTTGACCTTTTCTCGAATTGACGTTTACGATTAAAGTTAAAGGATTCATCGACGGATGTTGCGCGCAGGACAAGGAATTCTTACCTTTCCGGAGCATCTGATCCCCACCTATTTAGTAAAGGAGTTCTTTTTTTCGTTTATTCTTTAGTTTGTTTGAAATTTGTCTTTTCTTTTTAAACTTGACAATTTTGATCTCTCCCATAGACATTCTACTCTGGACTTTTAAGTAATTAAGATGTATTGAACCGCCGTTGACAGTTACTCCGTATAGCCTAAAATATTTTGAAAATGTATTTAATTGGAATTCGACCAATATATCCTTATATGAATGTTTTACTAAACAAATGAAAAGATTAACATGACCACAACAACTTGGACATGTTGAGATAGACATCATTCTAGATTGTATACCGAAATGCTTGAACAGTTTTTGCTTCAACATCTCATTATGAATTATCTAAGCACCTGTGTTACAAATTTGTTATAGTAAATAATTCGTGGATTTTTTTTTATTTAAGTGTACTGGAAAGTAATCGATTGATGGCAATAGACGAGTTTACCTTTAGCAATTTAACAAATCTACAGCTGTTGTAAGTTTTTTTATTTAAAAAAAAATGTAGCAATTTAAGTTATAAACTGCAGAAATTCTATCAAATCGTAGTTATTTCAATTCACACCGAAATAAAAAAAAATAGAACACAAGCGCTCTTTCATGTTGAGATAAAACAAAAAGCCAATTAATTATTATAATGAAGGTTACAGTATAATTAAAAATATATGCAATTTTTATTATTTTAATGCCAATCGTCTAATTATAGTAGACGACAAGCAAACGTCAGGAAAAAGAAAAAAAACAAACAAAACAATGTAAAAAGTGTAGGCAAACAAAATCATACATAAGACAGACTGAAACATGTCAACAATACTAGCTTTCGTGGAAGCAGATATATTTACAAATTGTTTATCAGTTTGTTGTTTGTTTTCGACAACGTCACACTTTGGTCACTTGATAACTCCCCATCATTCGAATCAATGAGCCACAAAGATGTAAACTCAGATCTGCTTATTATCGTGCCCTTTCTTGAATAACCACAGCGTCTCAAAGCAATATTATACAGTGTCATGCAATCAAAATACGCAAGGAACAATTAGCTTTATGGTGAATGTTAGCTATGGTTTTTTCCTAAAATGTTTTTGAATCAAAAACAGGTTTATTTTGCTGATTGCTGGAGAAAAAATATTATCACTTTTCAATGAATGTAAATATGGTTTGCCGGATCTGATAAGCGATAATGAGGTTTATATCGCGTTCATAAAGAAAATCTGAACCGAGCGAAAAAACGTCAAAAGCCATCCTCACTTTTTTGTTGACCATGTGTAAAGTAATTGATTTGAAATTAAGAACAGATATAACTTGATATTAACTACACAATTAACTTTATCTTTTTATTAATCGCACAAATTTGTATTGCTAAATATATGAAAAGAGTGTACTTGATTGGTTACTGAAACAGATTAAAACTCGCAAATTTAACAAAAGAAAATCCGAAGCTAGTGAAGTGATAAAAGCGATCGTCCCCAAATCGCGTCGAATTTAATTTTTCATATTCTACCTCAAACTTGTTGTAACTGAAACAGTTTCCTGGCTTTCAGTCACAAATTAGGTTTAATCTGTTTTACAATTGCAAAGGCAAAAAAGCCGTAGCAAGTGATTGAACAAATCTTCCCGGTTCCGACTTATACAGATTAATCAACTTGGGGACAGTAGAGCAACCAGTTTATTTCTTTGAAAAAGGAGGGCCGGTAATATACTTTAATTTGCCTTCATCTTCGTGTAAAATACTGCAATATTCATTATACCAAAGATATACGTTTTTACAGATATGACATAAAAGTTTGATACTTTTATTTTATTTTTTTTGTCGAAGGGGTAACACTGTCAGGTCATAATTTTATCCGTCTTGCTCAATTGGAATTAGAAAACGTAATGTGTCTCAATATTTAGCCCTTCAAAATAAATATTTTAGAGACTGAGTAAGAATAAAATTTTGATCTGCAAAGCGTGTGAAACCCGTTATCTGACCACAAAAATCACACACACCCCATTAACAAATAACACCTGAAAGCCGGTAAAATTAAGGCTGTAAGGAGCCAGTGAAATACAAATACATATAAAGCAAAAGGAAAGCACTTCTTGCACTATGTTTGTTCTTTGCAAAATGAAAGCACTTCTGGCACTATGTTTGTTCTTGCAAAATGAAAGCACTAAGGCATTATGTTTGTTCTTTGCCACACCCAATGGTTCTTGTCCAGAGTTAAATTTATACATATGTGCTGTGAAGAATACTTCTAGTGTTTGCAATATTTCTGTGTTTTATGTTAATTACAGAGCAGGCGTTATGAAATATCATTTGAATTATTGTTTACATGTACATTTAGTATCGCAACAAAATTTTCTGCATTTGATAACTGTTTTGTTTACCTATAATAGTTAAATCATACTATATTTTACAAATTCCATTACAAGTATATATACTCAATTGCGAATCAATCTTAAAGCATTATTTTAGCTATTTAACGTTGTTTAAATATGCAAACTTTAAATGCATATATATCACAATTTATACTAAAGTTTCATACAATCTGAGAATTCAGTGGATTACTTATGTCACAAATTTCATTTGTTTCTTACTGAAAGCTTATTTGATATTGATTTGTGAGACCACCGAATGTGTAAGAATACTATGAACACTTTTAAATTTGCGACTGTGTTTATTCGATTCGTTATTAATGAAAGGAACTGCAATTAAAAAAAAACATCGGAAAATTAATAAACTAATATAGCCTTAAACATAAATAGCTAGTATTGGCTAGTATTGGAATTATATTCCGTACCCAAAACTAGACTTTAGAAGTAATAGGTCAGCAAAAAATAATTATGTGGTGCAATTGAAAACATTGACGTTATATGATATACTCAAATAAATATTAAAAATAAATGAATTACAGAAACTTTTTGTTTCCTATTAATTTAGTTACAAAATTTAATTACAAAATTCTTTCTTAATTTTCATCTTTCATCTTTAAATATAATTAGGATGTAGTTTCCATCGTTGAATCTTAAGAACACATCAGAATGAAATTTTAAAAACACATATAATAATCCTTAGACATAATTTTTTTTGTATTTTAGCACGTACACAATTTTAGTTTGTGCGCAAATGTATACAGGTTTCAAAAATCAATAAAGGATTTATCCGTAATTTCAGACATCTTAAGTACAGCCAGATATCTTACATTCACGAGGAAGCTTTTGGTAGTCTCCATTCAGTACAAACAATGTAAGTCAGTTTTGGTTGTTTCTCATGTACCTAACGTGTGACAACGTCTTACACTACAGGCAATTCCTATTGTAAATGACGAATAGGCAACAAAATACAGAATAACGCTATACATGGATTAAAATATTGATTTTTCTGGAAACAATAGAATTAGTACAAAATATCGCATCATGCAGATTGCTTTCTTTCCAAAAAAAATTGCATTTAAAAAGACGTTTTATTACAATTAGTAGCAAAATTTTTATTAGGGGTATCCAGGATTATCGTAATAAAGCTGTTTTTAAAAGAAAGAATATGGAATGTATGTCAAAAAGGCACAATCCACATCTTTTCAAGATTGTGAACTGCATAGTTTCACGTTAGGCTGTCAATTTTGTCAACTTATTTTACTTATTTCAGTCCTATTCCAGAGCGTTAAACAAGTTAAAATTTAAATGAAACAGCAGTCTCACAGCAAATTGCAATGTTCTTTTCATAACAATGAAACAGCACTAGAAAAATATTTCGGAGTTTTTCTGCAGTGAAAAGTAACTTTGATACAAAAGCGGTTTCACGAAAGTTATACGAGATATTTTCAATTTGCTAGCAACAATAGATAGCTAGTGTTCAATTTCCCAGCCTAAGTTGAACATTCGCTGGCCCTTTCACAGCCGTTCATTTGAACACTAGCTACATCCATTAATTTAAAGCTAATGATAAGAATAATTAAAATGTAAACACATGTGAATTCGTGCAAAAAATGGCAAAAAGGCAATTGGTGCAATTATAACGCATTTTGAACTTCATTCACCATTTGAAAAAGGAGCAAAATAAAAGTTAAATAAAGATATTTGTTCATTTAATATCACTGTGGAATGCGATGTTTACTATATTTCTTGTCGTAACATCAAATTTATAAATTTTTGACCAGTTTGTTTTATGAATTACTGAAATAAAGATAATATCAAAATGTTTGAAAGGACAAAAAGGCATTATATCAATTGAGTGTTCTGAGACATAAATAAACTTTATTATACTGAAATCAGCAACATATAAAAACAAATTTGAAAGGATTGTTGGCCTAACTAAATTCATTCAACATGTGAAGTAAGAGCAAAATAAAAGTGAAATAAACATATTTATAAAAATAAGCAGAAATGGGGTCAATTTTAGAGACTGTACTCTTTTCATGAGAAAAACAGAGGGAATTTTCAAATCTAGAGGTCTCCACTCCACAAGACCTCGAACAAGCGAGGAATACCAGTCCTTGTAACAAGCTATAAATCGCCCCCCCCCCCCCCAAAAAAAATCTTAGTTTATTTTAAATCATTGTGGCCCACAAAATATTTGCAATATTTTTTGACATTAATTAGAGTGCTAGTAAGCAAAACATCAAAACTATCTTGTTTTATTCTATATTTTATTAAAGAGGTTCTATGTTTGCATGTATCGTTCATTCGTTATGATGTACATCTTATGGTAAGTTACCTGTTTCAATCATGTATTTGTTAAATAAAAGATATGAATTAAGCGACTTCTGGCGAGAGTTCAAGAGTTCAACGATTCCTGTCGAAGATTCAACGATAGCTAACTAGTGTTCAAAAGCTTTCCACCATTTGACAGCTTGGCCGTCCACATTAGCTGGCGAGTGTTCAAAATTACTTTCAAGATGCTATCAATCTGCCAGCGAAATGAAAGCTTTTGTAAAATGTTTGCCAGCCCGCCATTGTATGAAACATAAAACATGTATAATACATGTTAGTACATTGTCATGCACTCAAGTAGTCTAAGGAAGGGTTTGATAAGGCTCATTATGTTTAAATATTTATGATAGTTTCTCCTTCTGTTCAATGACAAATAGTAAAAATATACTACTGGATCGACATTTTAACATCTCGATCTACCAAATGTCACCATTCAAGAGGTCTTTTACCTCTAGGAAGAAAATACAAAGGGCCATATTTATACCTACTAAAGTGCAATAACTTGAAGGTTAGGGTTAAGCAGACTTTTTTCGTTCATAAAATATTTTTTGTAATATTTTTACAGTTTTAAACCGTTGACTTAAATACTGATTAACAACGGCACTCATAGTAATTTGAAGAATGTTTTAGAGCCTAAAAGAAGGGACACCCTGTTAAGATACATGATGTTATGGTTTTACTTCCGAACATGCAGCATTGCATGTTTTACGGAAGATTTTTTGTAATCATCCCTTCCTATACCGGTAGTGACTAACATCGATTGTGACTATATACCGGCTTTGACTACTGAGTAACACAACGGGTGCCACTGGTGGAGTAGGGGTTGCTTACCTTTCCGGAGCACTTAACTCACACTGGTTTTTGTAGGGTTCGTGTTACACCAGCTTTAGTTTTCAGTGTAGTATTGTGTGTTCTATGTTTATAAATAGGGGGATGTGGCTTTGTTGTCCATGAGACAGCAACCCACCGAATGACAGTAGAATTTAAACTTCTACAGGTTCCATTATGATCTTCAACAATAAACCACAGTCCATACCATAACAAAAGCTGTAAAAGGCCCCGAAATACAAAATGTGAAACTATACATAAAACACGACAATCGACCTACTCTAATGCAAAAATGGTGAACATATAACAATAAATGACTAATAAAACAACGACAACCACTGGACTACAGGTTCCTGGCTTGGGGCAGGCACATTAGTATGTGGCGGGGTTTAACCGGTTTGTGAGCGCTCAAGTCGATATTGGCCCAGCCAAGTCGTATTTAAAAATCTAAACTATTTGACAACGAATAAAAAAAGCATAAAATGGAATTTTATGTTGAAAATAGAATTTCTCAATATGAGAGCTAACAAAATCTTGAATGTGATGACCATTACCGACATTGGGTCTCATCCGATCCGAAATTACTTTGTATTTGATATAAATTACCTGTGCAGCGTGTTTTATAAATTATATAGAGTTGGTTTGTTTAATATTTTTAACTAAATAGCGATTTATGGTTTGCTTTCATTGTCGACTAGATTATGATATATTTTAAGTATGAAAATATTTTTTTCCTTTTAACTCTGGGATTACTTTTGTTGTTTTCATTCTTGGCTATAAACAAAGCTTAACAGTGTTTCAACCCGATAAATCTGTTGAACAATATACTAAAATCGACATTTATGCAAATAGCTCTCGTGTAAATCTGTGGAACATTTATGTCTATTCGAAGTATTTGAAGCACAATACAATGTAATATCATCAACTTGAACACATTTTATTTAAAAAAAAATCAATTAAATAGAAAACACTATATATGATAACGATCTAATTTTCTTGCCAATTATTTTTCTCTCTATTATACAGCAGACATTGAATCCTAATGAAAGAATGTGTGGCGTCGATTGAGCATGTAAGTGGACAAAGGTTTGTACTATAAACGAAACTTTGTCCCACGGACAAGTGTGGACACAATCCCAAGTGGCATAATTATCATCCCAAGTACAAAATTTCTCAAGAATTCATTCTAACAATCGCCATTGTAACTTTGACCTACACTATAGGGTTACCCCTTTATACAGGGACATTACCAATCCAAGTTTTCTTAAGACCAGACCAATTATTCAAGAGCTATAGTTTTAAAAATGTCATTTTTAAGCCATTATGACCACGTTCTTGAACTAATGACCCAAAATCAATATTAGGAGATCTGCTTCATGGACATAATCCACTGATTTTTTTAAGATCAGACTTATTGGACAAGTATAAGGAAAAGGAAATGCTGACGCCTAGATGCCGCTTTTTAGATGGTTAGTTATTAGATCGACGTTTAACCTTAAATATCTAAGTCTGAATACTAGTAATGGATTTAAACCAGTTAGGGTGTATCAAAAGGCATTGTTTTGAAACATTTCGTATTCAAACAGTTCCACGAAGGAACTAACACAAGGGGTTTAACACGCTCCGCGAGAGACTCATGTCCGTTGAATGGATGCCACGTCAAGAGAGAGCCCGTTGACAGAGTAGAGTACGGTCAGTTGACAGCTTGTAATCGATAAAACAATATTGGCCATGTTTGTAAACTTTTTATGAATATATCGAAACTACAGCATTTTAACTATAAAAAAATTTATCTGTCAAAATAATTAATGATTGGCGAAGGGTGGCGGTTTAAAAAGTATGCATTGAATGTCTGGCTTCGTCATAAAACTGAAAGGCGTTTTACTCTACGGTGTAATTTCTGATTACAAATGTAAACAAACAAACACTTTTGTTATGACAATCTTCTTTTTGTGAAGAATATTGAAGCAAAATTTCAAACATTTATAGCAATATACCTTTTAGACAAGATGGCAAATCTGGAAAGTTTAACATAGTTTCTTTTTAATAGATTTGTAAAAAAGATTACGTGAAATGTCAGTTGACGAGCCAGTCACGCAAAATACTGACCGTTAACAGAGTCCGTTGACGCTATTTTTCGTATGATAGGACATTGTTTTATGTTTCCCCTGTTAATTGAAATTCCCCCTTACCAAGCAAGGCTTGAAAATATCACTAAATCAAACGTTTTTATTTCATTCGCCAATAGAATAATGCAATAATATTTGATATAAGGGGAGATTTTTTTTTGGAAACGTGTGACTTTTTTCAGGAAGTCGATGTTG
Organism: Geukensia granosissima; assembly: GCA_032357055.1. Lineage (NCBI taxonomy): Eukaryota > Metazoa > Mollusca > Bivalvia > Mytilida > Mytilidae > Geukensia > Geukensia granosissima. The sequence goes on along the minus strand of JAULBM010085546.1, from coordinate 4,166 downwards.
CTCAACTAATCTACGTCCTTCTTAATATCAGATTAAATCTTAACTGTGGGTCTGTTTTATGAATCAGCCATAATACATTTACAAGTCGTAAATTGAAAACACTGATCAGGGTTATAAATATTCATAAATATGGCGTATTGCTATATAATAATAAAAAATAGCAGATGTGGTATTGATATGCATTAAAACATATAGGTTTTCATATTTTACTGTGAAAATTAACTTTCATTCTATAAATGTGTGAAATAAATTATAATATGCAATGTAAATGATCATGTCTCTTTTAATTTCACAAAATTCACTAATTTTGCATTACCAAAAATAATTTATGTTACCAAAGAAAAAGGGTCCTTTATTATTTCTAGGTGAAGATACATCAAATCAGCAGAGTTGCATAAAAAGTATTTATGTGGGGTTTGCTGATGATTGATTCTTAAACAGACTAGCAGTTAAAAAAATAATATTTCAATAGATTTTAAATGAAATCTCACGAGCAAACAAAACCCCAAATTGCTCGAAATCTACATTCTAAGGATACATCATTTTACCTCTAGTAAAAATGTGGATTACATGTTTTCTATTAAACGAACAAGTGAAAGTAAATTTCTGCACTGTAAAAGAAAAGGTACAAAAAGAACGATGCTCCAGAAGGCTTAATGAATACAACAAAGGGTTTAACATTCAACGCATTTAACCAATTAAAAGACACGAATAGCGAGATTGCTGGATATGTAAAAGCATTGTATAAGTATGTACATTATTTGTATTCTTTAAAGGTCTTTAATAGTGTGCAACCTATTTGAAAACTGTTACAAGTGGATAATTTGGACAAGGCTTTCTAGACCATCTATGTACCAGCGTGAGTTCGTAATCAAGGTGTACCTAGAATGCTTGGATTTATATATTTTCATTTGATTTGCTTGTCTTTTCCTTTGTATGCTTATCAGATTTTTGTGCAGTTTATATAACTTGCAATTTGCTTGAAGGGTAAATTGAATAACGATATGTTGGATCAAACCATATGAAGCATACGAAAACCTATTCCAAAAGACTCTTAACTCGCTCCTTAAGGCCACGTAAACTCGTCAACAGACTTAGTACGAATGAAACGTATTGATATCCATTTCCACCAAAATAAATAAATATATGTTTTTTATGTTTGGCTCAACACTTTACTTTGAAGTAGCGCTATTAAAACAAATCTTGGTTTGGTTTATAGCGTCTTTTGTATAATTAATATTAAACATTTACATTTCTGAAGGTGTGTTTTATTGTAGTTTAGCCTCAGGCCTTTTAGCTTTTTCCAGAAATTATACGTTTGTTTTTCAAAATCATTGTTTATGTTTATTCTTCAATCCCAACCATTTTGACAGATATCAAAAAGTCTTCTAAATTTTGCACCATTTTTGTAATATCCATTGTTTAAGTAACTTTCTGTTGCATTTTACTCATTTTTCTTGTAAACAGACCCGTAAACTACTCTGTCAACGGACTCTCTCTTGACGTGGCCTTCATTCAGCGGACTTGAGTCTCATGTTAAACCCCTTGTAACATAAGATTTGAACCGATTGTAATTTGAATTAAACCAAAGAGAAAACACAAGTGCTTGTAAACATTAAAAATGTAAAATATTACAAAATTACCGTGCATGTCAGCATCCACGAAAAACAGGATCTGGTCTAACATTCCTATTAATGAAAAAGTGGCTTCAAAAATCAACCAATCAGGAAAATGATGTCTGCCATGGCTGTGATAGTCATTTACCGTCGTCCGCGCTGTGGAGGACGTTAATAACTTTCACTCCCTGTGGTCATTAATGTCCTACAGACAAATGACATTGCACTATAATGATGGTGTACGACTTTAAACGTCATATACACCATAGATCAATGCTCTCTGTTGCATAGCCCCAGATGAGTCAAGAGTTGTTCCTTTAACTTTTTAAGGTTGTTGGTATTATAAATGTTTAGTTCATGTGGCTAAGTGTTTCAACGGGGAAGAATTTCTAAATCAATAGACCAGAAATTCTAATATCGGTCACGTTAGGTTTACGTAAGAAATCGTTCGATGCCTTATTATTCAAAGTTTTGCAGATTTGAAAACAGTTTCCTCTGAATAATCTTCAGGTCGAGTTCATCAAAATTTGCATCTAAAACATGCAGGTCATATTACAAATGCCATTCAGAGATCGAATATTGTTTCTGAGGCAACAAAAAACTTGACCAAATATTTAAAGAAAGCAGATTTTCAAAGTTTATAACTTTTCTCCTAAGTAACCTAGCTAGACCATTAGATCACCTTAAATTGCATACGTAAATGCAGGTTTTATGTAAAAATCTAGCAAAATTCATTTAACTTGGACCTTACTTTCATTTAAAAAAACAGATTTTCTAAGTAGAAAAATGACGATCCTCACTACGATGTGCAACCCTGATACAACATCCTACAAAATTTCATGAAGCTTCGATGTATAGTTACTTCAGTGAATAGAAACTTGGTGTAGCGCGTACGTAAGACGAACAAAAATATGTTTGAGAGCAATTACAATTATTATTATTATTTGGGAAACACTAGAAGAGGGTGGGAAAGAAGAAAGACGGGATACAGGAGAGGAGGGATGAAGAAGGGAGAGGGGAGTCCTAGTTCGTCAGAAATTCAAAATAATACTTGCTGGTGACACTTTGAAAACAAGTCTGAAGCAAATCTTGTAAATTACTTTGTATTGAATATCTATGCTATGATTTCGTAGTTCTCAAGAAATATTTTTCTTCCATTTTTGTGCATTTACTGTGCAGTCGTTCTGCTTAACGAATCTGTCAGTGGTATCGCTTATAATGAATAACACTAACAAATTGTATCACTATTGCCAACTTTTGCATTTTTGTTAATTAGTGTGGTTATTTTGGCGAAGAGTCAAGAGATGAATATGTCATGAATGTTTTTCTGAACTTGTCACCCACAGATGCCATTATGATCTGACAAATAAACATATGGTAACAGAAAACAACAGGAAAAATGAATGCAAGGAAGGTACATTTGTACATGATTATAATATATGGCATATTACACTAGATTCGAGCAGAATAAATACTGGCAAAAACAACTCGATCACAAACTGCACAAAACTCACCCAAACCCAAGCATTGTAAGTGGTTAGTGAATTAATAGAACTTCTCACGTCAATTTTTACACTAAAATACCTAATGAGAACAGGAGTTTCACTATGCCTCTGTTCCATAATGGAGTTGGTCTTTGTGGAATCCTATACTTGCAGATAAGAACATTTCATGCACATTTTACAACACATTTTAATTCAACAGTTTATGAAGTCACTTTAATATCTACATACATATTGCATTTTTCTACTTATTGCATAAAATCACAATTAAATAAAACACACATTATGATATAAAGTTACATCCTTCATTTCTTTTTATCATAGGAACCAGCGCCTTTGTACTGCCCAACATAACCGGTATTTTCAGCTTTATCCTCCCTGCCGGCCGCACCCTTGCCCTTCCCCGATTCGTCAAATCGCTCCTTATGGGCACCAGTATATTTAGATGTATCAGTTAAGCCACCTACATTACCGGTCTTAGAGGTTTCCTGAAATATATTGTATCGCATGCATAGAACACAAAGTAGTTATTAGGATGCATACTAAGAATATGAAAGGTCAATACAAACGGAGCAAGCAAAGTTCTAGTAGATGATACCCGTACAACAAAGTTAATCTATTATTTATATTAGAACAAGCAGCACGTATTAAATGTGTTAGCATACCAAACATAAACAAAACAAAACAATCTGCCTTTTACCAACAAACAAAATGATCTCAACTACAGGCGACCGTTTGTTTTTAAGCCTCTTTTGCTTTAACTAGTAATTTATAATTTTGCCATCCAAACTTTTGACTCTGAGCATTTCAAAGGGAGGTTAATGCACCAAAGCTCTTCAAAAGCAGCAAATAAGTTGCATGCACATCAATGAATAACAGTAAGTTTTATAATCATACAAATTCATTTGAGGGAAACATCTTAAACTGGTTGCCAGTAGTCAAACTCAGGCAATAGGTACCATTTTTTGTGATGCAGCCATTATGGCCAAACATGCTATGTAAAAGATTGCAGCACAACGTAAAATATTTGTACAAATTCTTAAAATGG
>JAULBM010085545.1:17041-31273 GCA_032357055.1 Geukensia granosissima | reverse complement strand
TAAGCACCAAGAAGATCTGTGTAGTGAAATGACAGGTATTTGTCGAACCAAAAAAACTTCATATTGAAGATGCTAGTAGCAAAATTTAACCCTAAAGACAGGTTACTGCACTAAGCAAATGAATTCACGAAGCAACAAGTTCTGAGAAACAAATCAAATAAGCAACGTATCTGAATACTGTTAACAGACACATTTTGGCGAAAACAGTTGTACGCGATTTCACGTCAAGCTCACTATTTGCTGTAATATATTTTTGCAAATTGATAATTTTGCAGTGTTATAAACTAGTATTGGTAACATGATTTAACCTACTGCGAATGAATTTGGTCAAAACGAAATTCAAAAAAAAATAAATCGATATCGTATTAAAAGGGGGGTTTAGAAAATCCTCCTTGTAAATGAGGTGCGGTAATTTCCATGTATTTCTTTCATTTGTACACAAAAGGAAAAGGGTCGTTAAGCCACGTTTTTGGCCCAAGAAATTAGCTAAAAATTGAAAAATATTCCATATCGTTCGTATTGAAAATGTCTTTAGAAAAAACATCCCACAGTTTTTTTTCCAGTTTAATCGATACTATAATAGTAAAATGGTATGTAGAAATTGCTTTAATGTGAAAATATTTTTAAAAAATTCTAAATTTGGTACATAATTTGATGCACTTTTGTCGATTTTAATATTAATCGCACAAAATATCAGAACCAAATTTTACACTTAAGATCTTTTAATTAGTACAGAGTTTTAAGTAAAAATATCTTCGTGATGTTTTTGTGCGTCTGTATCTATTTTCAATAAAAAAAGATATTCCATTTTGCATTTTGACAGAAAATATTACAAACTTGCTGAAATAGTCAAAAAGGCCCTGTCGTTTTTCGAAATGATAAAATTATTTTAGAATATGTTATGAATTTATGAAAGACGGTAATTAAACATCATTTTTCAAATTTTTATGAAGTTTTCACACTGCCCAACCATTGTGAGAAACAAATCTATAATCAACGTGTGGGTAAGTTGTTCTAAGCATCTGATTGGCTGATTTTCAGACCCCGCGTGCTTCGCTTCACGAATTCAAAGCCTTATCATGATCTAATTTCTTACCCTGGAGGGCTGAGCTTTCCAAAGACTCTATCAGTTAGGTAAGAATTACTTTATTTTTTGGCGAATACATATGAAAATGCCGTAAAAATAAGTGGCATGTTTTTTATACACGAGTTACGTCCCTTGTAAATAGGGTTATGATAAAAGATGGTGCACGATCCCGCCCATGATAGTTTTTTAACGATATTTTGGTGCTTAAAAAATTAGAGGGAAAAAAACTTACATTATAAGCCATTGATTATCATATTTCTACAGTCTCCACATTTAAACCTTAAAATTTCTCGGTAAACCTCGAAATTTTAAGGTTTAACTTTCTCGACTGTAGAAATATGATAATCAACGGCTTACAATGTAATATTATTAATTTTCACAACAGTTTATTTTTATTAATGTGTCGCAAAATCTAATATCGAGGCTTAATATAGGGCTTAACGTACATACTTCTTTAAAATATTGATATACCTTTGGAATGAAGCTTATGTAATAACGTTGTCTGAAAAAACTACTTAGATAAAAAAATAGTTTAAATGGAAAGAACCTTCTTCGTCATCAAAGCTTGCTATTAGGAACAGTTTGAACTATTTTTTCTTATTAAGAAAACATATTACGAAAACTTCCCTCCTCCTGAATTTTGAGCTTATTTCAAATATTCAAAAATAGTAAAAACATGACTAACATCTCAGTAAAATAATTACTTTTTTAGAAAATTGTCACTAACATCTCAGTAAAATAATTACTCTTTTAGGAAATTGTCCAGTTCGACTATAATTCTTTTCAATAATTGCTTTGATCGAGTTTTGTGACAGTTGTTCGTACAGAAAACAAAGACCGTATTCGAGATCATTCACACTTTTTATATATTTTAGTAAGGCCACTTTTAATTAATACTAGTTCTTCGGATTCGCTTGCTCCTAAAATCATAGATTCAAAAGTTCAAAAATCTTTATTGCTTTATTTTGTATCACATTTTTTTAAATTTCCTGTAACTTTCCTACATATTTAAATAAAAAATATTCCCGCTTCTCCTAAAAATATACAAAAAAATTGTGAAAAAAATATAAACTGTTCTTTCCGCATCAATTTTGAAGCTTTCGCTTCATATTTTACCATTTTCATGAAAAAAATTAAAATTAAAATTTTCGCTCGCTCGCAACTTATTTTATTTTAAAGAATCCGAAGAACTAGAAATTAATTTGGAGTTAATGTCAAAATAAACAAAAATTGTCAAAGAATAAGGTAAGTATCGATCGAATTTAATTTTTTCGGTACCAAAAACTTTCTAAATCTGCAAATTTTATCTTGAATTTCATAACTTTAGACTTTGCAAAAATCAAGCCGATATTTTCAAGAAATTTTAAGTTTTGACGACAACAAATATTGCTCTTACATTGATGATTCTTTTAGTATTGAGAAGAAAAAATAGTAGTCAGTTATATTTTATCTTGATAATTAATTCCATATTCGCAATGAACGAAATGAAAATATTTAAATTGTTATTATGTCTTATTCAACTTACTTTGTACAAGGTGTCATACATGTTTTACAGTTAGTTGCACCATCTTCGCTCTTTTCACATTCACAATCTTCAGCACAAAAATCTTCATAATAATGATGACAAATGGTGGCTGTGGAAAAAAAATTAAAATTTTAATACTCATGGTTATAATTCTAGTTCTGTACAACAGAACATTCTAACCAGCCTAAATCATCTAAAAAAGACATGCGTGTCATATTTAAGCTTTAATGCAATAATAATATATGAACTTTGGTGGTAATTTTTCTTAGTTTGTTCTGAAAACATTTGTATTTTCTTGATCTTTTCTGCTTTAAGATATTGCTGTCACAGATTATTGAAAAATCAATCTTGATTAAAATAACCGTTGTTTTTGTAATAAAAAGGATGGATATGGGAGCAATAAAACACACTGGAAATGTAGAGTTAAATAAAACAAATTCCACTAAAATTCAAAAAAGGAAATTTAAAAAATATGGACAATATATTGTATTGATATTCGTAAAATGCTAGATATGTATACACTTTGATAGATCCGTAAAATTATTTGTAAAATAAGATCATGTACATGATACAAATTAAAAACACCCAGAACATAAATATTTGAGAAACGTCTTTTGAGCAAAACTTCCAAAATACTATCTGAAAGACAATCCTTAACAAAAAATTCGTAAGATTTTCAAATGAAAATAATTCTAAAATGAATGAGATGATAAGTGAATGTAAATTATTCTTAAGCTTTCCGCAGATAAATCTGTCAAAATATAAACATTTTTTTGTTTTTTTTTTTTTGTTTACGCATTAAAACCTTTATTTCTTAACAAGAATAAAGGTATCGTGAAAAATACCGAAGAAAAGCAAAGTTGCAGCAACCCAACCACAAACCCATCAAAACAAAAAAAAAACACACACACACACACATGCCTAGACAATCACAAAAAAAACAGCTTAATGTCTGGATAACCTAAATATCTGTATTGTGTCTAATGTTTCTAATAAGAGGGTACTGCTTGAAACACTTTAACAGCATAACGCAATTAACATTGGTAAGTCTGTATTTTATTACAGCAACAGACTTTGGGAATGGTTAAACTGGTTGTATAGTTTCCCAAAAACGGTACCAATGTAAACGAATATTTAAAAACAAAAATTTTTAAAAAAATGTCTTCTATGAACTTCCAAAATAAAATCCGAACCACCACTACGTTATAAGTGCAACTTCTTGAACAAAATTATAAATGTACATACAACTATGCTTACCTTTTACTGTTAGAGTTATACAGCAAGATAGTAAGAAAATTGTCAAAATTTTAAGCATATTGAAACAGACGTGTGTAAGATTAATATGCTTTTCTTGAAGATTTAAATTTATAATTTCATAATTCAATTGAAGATTCAAGAAAATTTGAAAATCAATAAGTTACAATGCTTAAATTACGGTCTTGGTTTGCATATTTCATTTCAATGTTTACACAAATAATTTCCAAAAGACTTATAGAGACCATAGTTTATTTTTACTCTTTATGATTATTGATATTTGCCATATTAATTGACATAAAATAGAAATGTTTTGTTTAGTGTTTTGTTTAGATATTCTTAAGTTAATATGAACTAAATTACCTAGATTACTACAGACGGATACACTTACTAACTGATTATGCAATTACATTATCTCTCTAAAAATACTTGCCTCCTAGATTAATTTTTAAATGTTTTTGTGTACCGATCCTTGTCTTTCGTTTCATTATGTATCCTATGATATTGTTTGTCTTCTGACTGAATGGTGTCCGTCTGTCCCTTTGGTATCTTCAAATTCTTTGTACAGCATAAAATGGCATATTGGTTGGTTTTGTATTCGCTCTTGGTAATAAGACTTGGGTATGTAATTCAATTTCTGTCCTGTTAAGACTGGAATTAGTTTTAATATGTTATGGTACCGTAGATCTTTACTATCCTTAGTTATAATTCGTGATATTCCATATACATATGAAAATGAAAAACCATCGGTAAATGTCAGAGAGACTAAATTGAGGGAATTTACAAGTTTTCACTAAACCTTCAACAAATGTGGAATACCATTCCTTTTGAAAAGCTCTCAATCGCCCAAATATAAAATCGTGTATACGTGAAATAAAACTGCTCTTACTTGAATATTATCAATTGATTGATTGATTGGTGTTTTATGCCACGTCGGCAGTATTTTAGTCATATCGTGGCGATGAATATTATCAAAAATAAACTTGTGAGCTAGAACTTTGTTAAGATTTCGATAACATTGAGTAAGACACTAAAGGAGGGTGTAAAGTCAGTTGACTCCTCCAAGAAATGAATACTTCAGTAAATGATCATGCTTTGAACGAAGACGTTTCATTATTTAGACTGTGTAATTTCATATGTGACTTGAATCGATACATCTAGACATTAAATTTTTTTAATTATATTATTTTGTTCATGTAAAATAAATTTGAAATTTAACAGTTAATAGTAAACATTAATTAGTTTTAAGGATGGATCCAATTTGTTGATTTTTTTCTTCTCTCCTTCAATTTGTGAGAGTCAGAAAACTTCCGAATGTCGAATGTCATGCCAAAAACATAAAGTTAGCATAATATTCGACATTTAAATTTTGATTTTCACTGATACTCTATGGTGGTATACAACATGGTCGAATGTCGATTGTCAGACCATTCAAATCTGAATGTTGAATGTAGATTAGTTCAACATTCGACATTCAAATTTGGATTTTCACTTATACCCTATAGGGGCATACTACATCGGCGAATGTCGATTGTCTGACAAGTTTAGCAGATGTAGTATACCTATTTATGGTATATAGGTACAAGACATTCGCCGATAGAGTAATTAGTGAATATCAAAATTTGAATGTCCAATGTTAAACTAGTTTAAAATACGACATTCTCCGATAGATTGCTAGTGAAAAACAACATTTGAATGTGGAATATTTTGCTAACTTCATGATGTCTGTGAATTCAAACCCCCAAAAATCTTCCTGTTATTTTGTGTAAACAATTAAGTTTTTTTCTATACTCATAGATATAATTTCCACGTCCAGATCACGTCTTATGATGTCTGAGACTGTCTGCTAGTGTTAAATATACTTTATTGGGAAATGATGTAAGTAAACGTTGGTTTAAATTGAGTTTCTGAAGTTTTAGGGCATTAATGGGGAAAATTCTATTTGTAAACAATATTTTAGTGAAAAAGTTTTGATGTTTTCAGGTGTTTTATTTAACTTTTTTATTTATTACAGACGCAGATTCTTTGTGTTATATATAACGTAATATTCGCATAAAAACAAGAATGTATTAATCATTAAATCATTATAAATTGGGATAAGATACTTTATATGAGTTTAATATTACTAAACCGTTTATTTATTTTAAGCTTTTTTACTACACTATACCTATTCTTTCCTAAACCGAGGATATGTGTCAGATTCGAATAATGATGGACATTTAAGCTATAGTTTATGAAATAATATTTAATTTCATCAAATACAATACGTCGGCATTATAGTTATTGCTTACAAATCCTAAATTATCCTTTAATTAAATTTTCGTTCAGTATTGCTGCGTTCAGTAGGGGGTGACTTTTATTTCAATAATATAGCATACCAAGTAGTGTTTGTCACTACAAGAAAGTAGTTATTTTAAGAATTCTAATTTTCATCTCGCTGTTATGGTTCGAAAAAGAAATGTCCTAATTTTTCAATGCCTTCTAGTGAAGCCTGTAACAAACCTATATTCAAGATTAAGATCTTATTATTAACTAAGACAGAGTTACACCGGAACGCCTCGGTGGTGTTATAGTTAGCGTGCCCGCCTTGAAATCGGAAGGTCAAACAAAAGACATTAAAATTGGTGTTTGATGCTTCTCCGCTAAGCACACATGATTTATGAGTAAGAGCAAGGAATAGTTCGCCTAGAGTCGGATAATGTGTCTGGGTATAGTGGCATGTCAAGCAATGGGCTTTTGCTTTCGTGAGCTAGCACGTTAAAAATTTGGCTCAGCGTGTCGGTCTAGTAAAAAGCCGGGTTAATTCATCATCACTCGTTAATATGCTTTCGTTCTTAATATGCATGAAAAAATTTGCCACTGGACGTTAAGCAACATTCAATTAATTAATCAATCAAATAATACACTGTAACAAAATATATTATATGATGAACAAAGTAACATCTATCTTCAGAAGATTTCCAGACAAGGTGCGCAATTGTATTGTTGGCATCGCAAATGCACCATGTTTTTAAAACGGTAATAAACGTTTTTTTTTTATTGACATTTACCAGACATTTACATCTTACATTCTTTGACTGATTATATATAAATATATATCAATATAAGCAATACTTGGCTTCAAAAATATTTACATAAAATGCTCTCAAATTTGCTGCACCAGTTGAGCTGATTCTTTATATTTCTATCACTTTATTCATACACCTCATCAAAACGGTTCTAATAATACAGTTTTCATTATTCAATATCTTTGATCAATATTTTACATACCCTTCCTAAACACATGGGAGATTTACCCTATTTTCAATAAATCATGATCTAAGTACTGCTATAATAACAAAACGAGAGCTGTTCTTCAGCTCAATTTTACCCTTACATGCCACTATCAGTTGTAATGAGTCAATTTTTGAAGTCTCAAAATTATTTGCCGTTCATGATTTCCTGTTACCCCAGAGTTATCCAGACTTTCGGGAGGGGGGGAACTTTTTGATTTATCAAGATTCTTAATATCTAATAGATAATGAGGCCAAAAATTACCCCAATCTTTCTTTTTTTTTTGCGTTTCAAAAGGGGGGCAGGGCCCATTTGACCCTACCTGGATCCGCCCCTGTGCCCTTTCCAATAGCACATCTTGTTTAGTAATAATTTGAAACAAGTGAACTCAATGACTGCATGCAGCAATGTTTCTTTATATAAGGGACGTCAAATTTCACAGTCAGATACTAAAAATGTAATCAAAATATAAATAACATTTTAACGAAATATAAAATATTGAAAAAATAAAGGTGAAAAACGGCGTCAAAAGAATATACATGTATAATATATTAAATTTAATTACTTCTGGTTCTGATATTTTATTCCGTCTGTATGAAGATTTTATTCTGCCTAAATCTTATTTTCTTCTGATTTGAATATCTTATCCCCACTGATTTATATATATTTTTTTTTCTTTTCGTTTTTTATTTTTTCTTCTGGTTTCAATATTTTTTTCCTTTAGGTTATGGTATTTCATTATTCTTGATTTATAATTCAAGTTTACCAATGTTTCAAAAATATGATGAATTTTGATATGCTTTATGTACATTTCAACGAGTACACTCTCATCAACAGACAGATTTCCCTTGGATATAAATGTTGTCATATTATAGTAAACTGTTTAAAGATATAAACAAATTAAGCAGTATAATGTATATTTTGATCTAAAATATACACCAGACTAGCATATGTAAATCAGATGGATATCATTTGTAAAATCCATTTTTGATAGATCTGTTCTAAGTTCCATATTTTTAAACAAGCAAAGTTTTTATTTTCCTTATTGAAGTCATTAATTAAACAAACGCCACAAGGTCAGTTTATTTAAAGTTAGTACAGTGTTGTTAAGAGAGCTTCCCGTGGAAGATTTTATTGTACTTTTAAGACAGATTTTCACTTCAAAATTATTTTCTTATACTCTTAAGTGCACTCTTTGGCTTTTTAGCGAAGATGCGGATTGATGTTTCTTTCTTAGAAGTGGGCGAAGTCAACATATTTTCAAGTAATAGTAATATTTAAAAAAAAAAAAGAATATGGAATATATGCCAAAGAGACACAATCCACATCTTCCATGTTTATAACATATTTGACATTTGAGGTAAAATATACTGCTAAACATATATATGATAAAATTTCTTCTCAGGGGTAAAGACTATCAAGTGAGACATACAAGAGTCGCACAAGAATTTTTTTGATATATTGGGCCATAAAAATTGGAAAATGTTTACAGCTATTGTTCCAAATACTAAATTTTCATACTTTGTCCTTTTTTTATTTTGAGTTAGTTTAATAAATATTTGAAGATATCTAAGAAAGTCAATTGATCAAAGTGTGCCAATGTTCCCAATATGATATATCGATCCTTTAGAAGAAAGTTTACAAAGATTTTCTAAAGATCTGAATTCTCAGTGTACAGCGGTAACTATATCAAAAAATATTTTGTAATATAACTATTGACTATCACGTTTTATCTTAAATACCACATACATGTAAACAGCCACTAGACTTTATACCAGTATACAATTATTCGTTCTACTTATTGACTTTAAGAGACGTTAGTCTACACTTGGTATAATAACATCGCTCATTTGTTATATTCGTTTGGAATATTGAGACAATCGAAAAATTCTTTTGTGAAATGTTTTAGTCTTTAAATTACATGTATACATTTTACGCGAAACTTATAGACATATTCACTAGTATGATTTATCTTAAATATTCGTCAATCGGCAAAACCAGAGGGTTGTTTTTAGCATTATGACCAAAGCACTTGAATTCCGAGATCAAAACATAGAAAAGAAATTATTAATAAAGTCTATCAGCTGTGTTGTTTAATTTACAAGGAGTCTGTTGTTTTATGTTTGACTCACGTATTTTTCAACAGGCAGTCTTTCCAAATTATTTTTTCAATTTACACGAAAAAATCCTCATACACACAGAGGATTTTTCTGAAAAGAGAGATGAAGCTTCTCATTTCCTTTACAATTCATTCGATTTTCTTTCACTGAAATTGTTAAACTAGATGACTATGTTGATCGCATCAGTCCTAGTCAAATTACAGTAAAGGATAGTACATATATGTTCGGTGTGCTACTTGACTGACAGTAGAGGCAATTTTAAAACTCAATTTAAAAACACCACTTTGACTTTCCCGTTTAGTAGAAAATAGTATCTGTCCTTCTGTATCTTCGATGATTCTTTTTTCTATTCACATGTAACAAAATGTCAGCAGTATATGAGCATGGAGGTGATATATCTCAGTTGGCAGTGACCTTGTGTTTCCCCATATGAATTTCTTGATAGAAAGCAGCAATGAGGGCTGTGATCCCAATAAAAACTAGTTTACACCCTCCCCCCACCAAAATCGTTTGTATTGCAATTATTATAACATGTATATTTTTGATAATATTTAGGTAAGAGTAGTATAATTATAAGTATAAACGACTTTCAGAAGAAGTGGTATCCCCCTTATTGAAGTCATGTGGAGACCTTTAGATTGTAAATTCCCTCTGTTTTCTCCTGGTTGCATTGCGGTCTTTCTGATATTAAGCCCATATCTTTTCATTCTTTTAACCACGGATTCGTAATTGAAAAGATGAAGTCATAACAACGGATTCAGCCCGGTGTCTTAATGACACAAACAAATAAACAGCTTACAACTGATGCGTTTCTAATGACTTTATCACAATACAATTTTTATGACATTTTGTCTAATAAGGCAAACTAAGCGACAGATGTACACGTTTTTCAGAAACTGCTAAAATTTCCAAAGTACTGCAGTTCCTCTCAGGACAAGTGAGTTCGTTTTTTAATAGGAGCGATGTTACAGTGGGTCGTTTTGACTTGTTACCAAATATTCACCTTGTCGCGGGGTTCTGGTTCATCGTTATATTCCGACTGTCGTGATAAAAATAGCAATGAAAACACTGTTTCCTTTCGTTTGTATCATTTTTGTAGTACACAATTCTGTTCACAATGCAAATTAACGCTCTGCTATTTTTATTACTAAATGCTTGCGTTGTCATACTTTTCATTAGACCGTCATCTATTATTTCCTTTATCCCTACATTTATCTCGTTCCACTAACAATATAAATCTACATTTACTTAAATATTTGTTTATAGACATGTTGATTATACACGGAAGATAATGTTGAACCAACCAAACGCTTAGAAAATTTTCTGTTGATTTAAAATCCATGTAAGTGATGTTATTGTTTACAGTGGGTTGTGTTGTCAAAGATGAAGTTTTACATCATTTGTTGTTTATTATTATATATGATAACCTGCGATGGATATGTGTGTACTGTTAAACAATCAAAAGCTGATTGTTTCAACAAAGCTACCAAAAGCATTCCACAGGATTTACCAGAAAATATCACAGTGCTCGATTTACGCCAAAACTTGATAGCTAACTTAGATAAATACGCATTCAAAAATTATAAAAATTTAAAATGTTTGTATTTGGACGATAATACATTGTTTTCTATTCACAAACATGCATTTTATGGACTAGATAAACTTCAGAACTTGTCTTTGGCGAATAACAGACTAGACGTTAGCAAAGTGTATATAAACGGCACGTTTACATCGTTAACCGTCTTAAAAAATCTAGATATCAGTAGAAATATGCCGACAACAATATTGTCTCCTGTGCATTATCCATTTTTCGGACATCTTAAAAAGTTGGTAAGCTTGTCAGTTGATTTGGTAACTTTTCCAAAATTTGATAGATGTGGCTTTCAGAATATTATCAGTCTAAAAAGAATAATGTTTGACAACTGCTACGTCCGTCATTTATCAAACGAAACATTCTTCCACCTACCAAAAACCATCGAAGAAATATATCTACAGAATTGTCTCTTCATCCGAAATGTTGATTCTGGTACTCTGCATCATTTAACGAATCTACAAGTTTTAAGTATATACCATTCAAATATGGAATTACGATCAGCTTTTCAGCTTCTATTTCCCTA
This sequence comes from Geukensia granosissima, assembly GCA_032357055.1. Taxonomy (NCBI): domain Eukaryota; kingdom Metazoa; phylum Mollusca; class Bivalvia; order Mytilida; family Mytilidae; genus Geukensia; species Geukensia granosissima. The sequence continues at coordinate 19,897 of JAULBM010085545.1, read as the reverse complement.
TCAAAACAAGTCTTTGAATACTGTGGAATTTACTAAAGTAAATCCGGGTTATAAACATTACATTGGTACCCCTCACTCAGTAATAGTCACAGCTGCTTTTATGAAATATTTTCATACAATTTGTTTGCGAACGATGATTTTGGCAGAAAGCGGAATTGTGGAGTTCGAACCAAATTCCATACTATTACACCAACATCCTTATTGCTTCCGAGAAATTATTTTATCGGGCAACAGATTTTCATTTTTCCGTGGTTTACAGTTACAGGATTTAAGGACTCTCTGTTCAAAACTAACCAATTTGACGTCATTTGATCTATCTTTCAACCCACTGTCTTATAGAAATATAAGATATTTGACAAAGTTACCACATGAAAACTCCTTTCCAGTATGTGATGGTGAAATTACAAGTTGCAGCACAACTGAGATTTCAAAAAGCAGTTTTAGATTCAATTTCACTGAAAATACAGTTTCGTTTCGCCTTCCTCAAAAACTGAAGAGCTTACGATTATCGCATTATTTGACTAATGAAAAGCTTGGTCAAAAGTTAGTCTTAATGAATGCTTCGAGTTTAGAATATCTTGACGTGTCATATTTTTTAGAAGATGACTTCCCAGCAATTTCGATAGATGGACCAAACAATATTAACTACATTGACTTTACAGCAATTACTTCATGGAGAAAGTCAAGATCACTCTTTCAGCGTGCAAAGACTGTGATCCTGCAAAAAACGGGCATAGAATTTATTATTCAAAAGAACGAAAACTTCTTTAATTTCATCCCAGAGGTTAAAAAATTAGATTTAGCATGGAACAATCTTTGGCAGCTTCGGGACGATACATTTTCTGCAAATGCGAATCTGAGTTCGCTTGACTTGCAAAGCAATTTATTTGATGATTTACCGAAAGCTTTACTGAACATAGACAAACTAGTGTTTTTGGATGCAAGATGGAATATTCTCGACAATATTAATGAAACCATGAGGCAGTATTTTGACAGACAACAAAAACGGTTTGGATCTTTCAAATTATTTGTTCATGGAAATGTATTCAAATGCACTTGCGACACCTATGATTTCGTCGAATGGCTCCAGAAAACGGAAGTAACGTTCGATGAGCCAAATAACATATATCTTTGTATGTTAAGCAATGGTTCCGTTACTACAACACTAAAAGCATACATGGAATTTAAAACACTTTTCGCCGAATGTAAAAGTAAAATGTGGCTGCGGATTGGAATAGGATTACTTGTTTCGTTTGTCGTCGTAGTCGTTCCGTTGGCGGTTATTTTGAATTTTAGATGGCAAATAAGTTATTGGGTATATGGTACATTTAAACAAGTTATAGAAAAGGGTATAAAATCCAAGTTTAAATATGATATATATGTTTCTTATTCAAATGGCAGTGCATCTTGGGTTAAAAATATCCTTATGTCAAAACTCGAACAATCTTGGGGATTGAAAATGTGTATCGAGGATAGAGATCTCTTGGCAGGTGACTCTTACGTAGATGCCATTGCTGACTCGATTCAACAAAGCAGACATGTAATTTTTATTATAACCGACACTTTCTCCGACAGAAACTTTGGTAACTTTGAAATAGAACGCGCCAAATATGAAAAGTACGCGAGATGTTTACAACATATAATCGTTATCGTTAAAGATATTTCAGTTAAGAACTTTCCAACACAGTTTGGTCATATATGGAAGGATTTAGTGTTCATAAATTGGTGCGAGGAAGAAGATGAGATTGGATGGGACAAACTTAGAATGGCATTATTCTCAGAATACATTTAAAATATTTTACATCAACTGTCGAGTTTTTCAGTGCATAGTTACAATTTTATGTACTTAAGGTGACATGTAATTTTGATTCGTGTGTATATTTAGGTGTTTTTGCCTATAATTTGAACACCGCTTTTTTTAAATGTAAGAGGATGTCCTGATTGTCGGAAACATGTTTTAAGGCCCTGGAAACATATAACCGTGAAAGGATCCAAATATTAAGATAGTTAATCTTAAATTATTAGCCATTGATAATCGTATGTTTTGCAATCGAGGTAGTTGCACATCTGATTTCGAGCCTTGGGATTGTAAAAATATGATTACCAATGTTTGAACAATGTAAGATTTTGTTTCTCTAATGTCAATAGAAAAAAATAGATTTGTCGTTTTAAGCTAAAATACTGATTAGTGACGTCGTCAATTAAAGTCTGCTAATTTGCACGCGGCGTCGGTAATAAGTGCACAAAGATTGATTAACACTTTGTAAAAGGATATATTCGAAATGGTATGAAAAACTGATAATAGTTAGAGGAAGTACTATACTGAATGTCTAAAAAAATAAAGTAATTCATAATTGTTCTTGACTATTGTCATAGGTTAATTATCTTTACTACTATCGTCGTCATAGAGTTAATTCAAGGGGTTTAACACGTTCCGCAAGATTCGAGTTAATTGAATGGAGGCCACTTCAAGGCAGTGTAGTGTACGGTCCATTAACAACAAAAAGGAGCAAAATACATCAACACAATACTTTGAAAACGAATAAAATAAAATCACCGCAGCAATCAACATAGAAATAATTTCCTGTCAAAATTACTATCATTCATAAATAAAACCGATAAGTTTTTTTTAGAAACATGTGAGTTTTTTCAAAAATCTGAAAGGCATATGACTACCTTATGCAAAGGAAGTACCGAAAGAAAGATAAACTGCAATTTTGCTTATATTAAGATATTCCACGCATCTATTAGTTTGATATTATAGTACAGTAAAGTAGTTTGACAAAAATAAAATTATTTGTGACTGTTTTTTGTGAACATAATGTACATTATTTGCTTAAGTTGCGTACTGATACT
>JAULBM010085545.1:0-17031 GCA_032357055.1 Geukensia granosissima | reverse complement strand
ACGAGTATGACACGTATGATTGGGATCGTTGACGAGTAACATGGCTGTTTTTTCGGCTTAAAAGTTTTTTTCTTAAAGCAATAAGTCATCGTATAACATATCAATAAAGATATTGCCCAATGTCTGTATTTAACACTAAGTCTTGATAACACCTCTTTGAACCAGATGGATAACTATACTGGCCAACAGAAAATGAATCAGTAAGTAAATGAGAGATTAAATTAGAGATACACCATTTAAGAGGACTTATGTTAGGTGGTGATAGTATTTTGGGGCGAAGATCTCATATGTTCAATGACATCATGCGTATTTTTAGTTTATTCACATTAAATTAACTAATTTTGTTACTGACATCCAACTATACCCAACTATACAAACCAATAATACAAAGAGGATGCAAAAGAAAACCGAAAGGACACACTTAAGGCAACCTCGAAAACAATACGGAACATGGCATATTGTGTACATATTAAAGTAAAAACAAACATACAACAATGAACAATGCGGACCCCACTAAAAATCTGAGGATGAAATCAGATGGTCCTGCATTTTATTCATTGTATATTTTGAACAGTTTATGGCCAAACTTCACAAGGATCCGTCTAGAACTGATTTGATAGACAAATTAAACAATACCTACCGCCAGCTTGACGATATCTTTTCCGTTTATAATTCAGATTTCTACAAATACACTTCCGAGCTTTATCAAAGAGAATAAACTTTGAATAAGGCCAATAACAATAGCCTCAAATACCAATTTCTCGACTTAGATATATATATTTCTCAAGGTAAATTCTCCAACAAAATTTACGACGAGAGGGACTTTTTTTCTCATTCCCAATTGTTAATTTTCCCTTCCTTGACGGGTACGTTCCTTTGGCTCCTCTGTACGGTGTGTACATTTCTCACTTGTTCGGAATGCCCGTGTTTGAAACGACGTGTCAGATTTTAATGAATGCAATCTCCGTATAACTGAAGTCAAGGATTTCGTAACAACAAATTGATTAAAACATCACTGAATTCTTTCATAAATATAAGGATTGATATCAAAATTTGGATGGTTTTTATTGGAACTAATCTTGACCTTCTTGTTAATAGCATTATACGGAACTATACAAGTTTATACTTGTTATAACATTTTCTACTTCCTGTCTGTATATATTTTATATTGGCATTTGCACAGCTCATATTTTCTTTGACTTCTAATGATATTTAAACACTAAATCCCTTTGGACGTGTTTATATTGACGCCGTAGTGAAGGAAAACGTTGTCCTCTGATCGGTTGCTTTTAGTTTTTTACTAGCAGACAGCAACTGGGAGTACATCCCAGTTATTGTCTTAATTTCATCGCTATCCAACGTACCGTCCTCACCTTGGGATGGTTTACATACTTATTCCTGTCTTATATAAATTCTTCTTTTTTTAATTATTGTAATTATTATTTTTCCATGTTTAAATTGGAGACATTCATTCTTTCTGCTATAAGCTTACAATGCTTGTTAGATTCGTAGTGCTATCATAGAGAGTAATTTATTACACATCTCGCAGTAGAACTTGTGAAAGGGGTAGTACTTCTTTAAAGCTTCGTTTTCGTTGGTCTTTTCTCGTAATTTGTCATTGTCATTTTATTCTGTTTATCACATTTCTATAATACTCTCTTAATATTTTCTCTTGAGGCTCCTGGCTCCCTTCCCTATTATCATTACTACTCCGCATGATACTGCTCCGCTGGACACTGCGACAACAGCCGCAGTGTCCAGCGGAGCAGTATCATCCTTGTTTTATAAGCATAGTTTTACTTGAGCCTTCGAATCCAGGACTTTAAATTCCAAAGAAGCTATTGGGTTACCGATGTATTTGGGATTGTAGTTTTAGGGGCCACTTTGGGTGATATTTTTTCTGCTACATATTGTCCACTTTTTCTCCCAGTATCTAATGCTGCTTTCGCCGATTTCCATATCCTCTCCTTTGCTATTTGCGTAAATTACAGCACTAAGTCTAGTGTTGAGTAACCAGAGTGGGATCAGGTGCTCCGGAATGATAAGCATCTCTTGTAAATATACTTCTGAGTAGACCGTCGCCTTTTTGCTCTAACCTCGTGAAGGGATTAACTTATTCATTATTGGGAATATTGTATTTAGATAAAAATTTTAATCTCATTTATTTATAATTTATTCATTTTCTATATAATCCTTATATTCTTATATTTCTCTAAAAATTAAATTAAAGAATATATCAACCACATTCAGATCTATATTCTCTTTCTTCTTGCGTCAGTCATCAGACGCGGAGTAGGCCAATCCTCGAACTATACACTCGATTACTTTGTAAGATATTGTGTTCTCTCGAACGCATAACTTCCAGTTTGATCAAGACTTTGAAGCTAATAAGTCCAACTTTATCTGACTGTTTTCGATATTATCATTTACCGATAGAAAAGGCGCGATATAAGAAGATATATTACCATTCATGTTTATCACCTTATGAAGGCCAAAGATTACAATTAGGGAGATTTACGAATTGCTATGTTGTAAAGATGTAAAATATCTTTCCAACATGCATTTAAGTACCTCAAAATTAATAAAAGCATACAACTTAAGCACATTACTAGTACATAATTACTTTTTGTGAGGGTATATCATCTGATTTAAGATAGTAACGATCGACGGGGAGATTTTTCTGGGTAGTCTCTTTTGGTTCGGTTGTACATTCATTTTACAACACTTGTATATTTATCATGTCAATATTATTTCTTTCAAACAGAGTGAAGGATGTAACTCTGGATAAAAGAAATAATAAAAATATCCAAACCCACAGAAAAAACAAAAAATAACAACATATGATTTAGATAGTCTGTCTATTATTTATTAGATTACTGGACCTGAGAAAATATAGACTTTGCCCTTGTTCGCCTTACTTTGCAAGGCTCTATTTTGATTGGTATCAAAAAACTGAAAAAAGATACTCTCATTCTCCATTACACTCTATTTATATTTTGAATTAGTAAATTGATGTAAATGAATTAATTATGTCATACAATATTAATTACAATGCAACCAACAAATAATTCATTCTTTTGTTGTACATGCTGCTAAAAATTTATTAGAAGAATAACGAGATATCATAGGTGTTATATTTTTGGATTTCTAGCAAAATTATCGTTTTTCTGCAAAATGGTGGTCACGCAAAATCTTCGTCTTTGAAAAGCTGAAAAGAGGGAGATCTCCCTCTTTGAGCATTCAAAACGTTAAGGTATGAAATTGGAGATTCCACGATTTGGTTGACAAGAACGGAATATTCGTTTCACAAATGACAACGGTTATATTCTACTGTCATTTGGTGGTTGGATGTCTCGAGGACAATCACATGAGATGCCACATCTCCTATTTTTATATATCCAACTGTAATGACTTCAAATTCGTTCATAAATGTGACTAACATCGATTAGGACTTGACACTTGGATTGTCTACTGATTACACGACGGGCGACACAAGTGGAAAATGAAATCCTTACCCTTCAGGAGAACCTGAACTCAGCCTAGTTTTGTAGAGTTCGTGAAACTTAAGCTTTATTTTATCACTCACTGGGTCAGTTTTATTTCGTCGATGATTATTATAGATAAAACTATTGTGGCAAATTATTTAGAAAATATCATTAGATCTGTTAAAAGTCTTGGTGAATATTCTGATATAAGATTTCAGGAAGACTACAAGTAAGTAACAATAACTATTAATCTTTCCAGTTTGTAAATTTTGTTGGTTAGCTTGACTGGGGATTAACGCCACTTTCAACAATATTTCAGTCATATCGCGGCGGTCAGTTTTACTGATGGAGGAAGACTGAGTACCCGGAGAGAATCCACAGACATTGGGCAGGTAAATGACAAACCTTATCATGTACGATGCGAATAAAACGAATCACGTTTTTGTATGTTACAAACCCAGACGCGAACTAACGCCGTTAAGGTGATAGGCTACAGTAAACTGTACAGGAATTTTTTTTTCCTAGACCAGGCCCCCTGCAATTTTGTAATGCGCTTCTGAGTCCAGAACTGTTTTTCATCATTTTCTGGTTTTTAAATCCATGTTAATATACATGATCTAGATCCCTTTGTTGGACAGATTACAAATATTTTTTTTATATTCATTTCTTAAGTTTAATACTGAGGATTTGTGAATGTAATTTTTTTTCATTTTGGTAAGTGTTCTATATTCCTTATCTCTGATGGTTAAACAGTATCTTGTAGCAATGGACTCATAAATATGTTAGATAAGTACGGGTTTACATGAATTTCGATTCAGACAGGTTTTCAAAATAAAGGAATAAAGGATCAGTCCTTATATGTGTGCTTCAATATGGCTTCATTCTTTTCGCCCTACAAGCGCATCTAATCAAGATAAAGGGGGAATCACATTTAAAGCGTTGTGCCTTATAATACTTCTGAAATCTTGATACACTATCCAGAAAATTATGTTTATAAGTATTCATCCCCATAAAATTGATAAACCCTCCTTTTAAGAGCCCTTTCAAAACAATCTTGGAGCAGTTTACATTACAAAGCTAACACACATGATATAAAAAGCATACACACTGCACAATGTTCCCGTTAAACTAAATCTTCTGTTTTCCAAACCGATATGCTTCTTCCTCTCTAATTGTGGCATAACGACTCTCATTTGGCCTAAAATTGTTTCTTTTGATTGGAAAACAAAATTTGACTACGTGTCTGTCTCCGCTGTGACATTTACTTTTGGAATTGTTACCCAAAAATCGGTATTTCCTCTTTTCTTCTGTTCTTATAGAAGCAAAATACACTTTAGTAAGCTAACCGGTAAATCTATAATGTTCTTTCAATGATCAAAGTTCGACTCGGTGATTATTTTCATCTCCTCTTACCAACTGAGCTAAAACTAAAGATTAAATTACAGACATTTTGAAGTCTGCCTAATAGCTTGATTTTCATCTTAAATTAGCCAAGTAGGAATGATACAACAACACTCTGAATACTTAAATTTTCAAAAATTTAAATTCACTTTTATTAGAAGTAACATGCCATTCAGCTAAGTCATAGATTAATCCAGAGCATTCATGTTTTCCTACATGAAGATTAATCTTTTCCTGTAGAGTTTTAGACTATCATCTGAACAAGCTGTTCGCCTTTTCACCAGGAATTTGAAGTCTTGATCTATAATACTTAAACCCTTCCCCAATCCACAGAAATGAATTATTCAGGATAAGAAAAATTTTAATGCGGCGGAAGTCTTTAAAGAGGCAAGGACTGACTACCATTCCGGACCAGAAGAGTTAAAACCTTTTTTTTTTGGTGGAATTCGTTTTTTGTGAATGCTGTCGTGTTCCGTCCTTTCCATCAATTTATTTTCATGTGTAGTATTTGTGTATGTAGTGTCGTGTTCTGTCTCGTCAATTTTTTATTCATGTGTAGAATTTGGGTATTTAGGATATTCCGTCATATTCTTCTAATTCTAATTGTTCACGAGGTTTCCGTGTCCATTCATTATGTCTGACCATTCAGTTTATTCTCATTTCCTCTTCAGATAAGAATATTCGCAACCAGAATTTTGATTTCCGGGTTTAATCACCTGTTATGAATCAAACAAAACGAAAAAAATCATATTTTCGCGAAGCATTTTTGTATATTTCATAATTATTATGCTAAATACCGAAATGCCAATTAAACATAAAAAATGAAAAAAAAAAACCGAAAATCATTCTACCCAATTACCAAGAGTTCCGCCTTGGGACAGGCACATGCAGCTTACGTTGGGGTAAACTATGGGGACCAAATCACTCTTTATTCGTGGCTTAAAGGAAAAATAAAGCAAAATCAGCTAAAAAAACAATCTATCAAAATCAAACATGTAAAAGGGAGGTTTTTCCTGGCTAATGCTTGCAGTTTACTGAAACCAAGCGCAATGTGCTTTTTCAGAGAACAAATGTTATCAAGATTGTCTTAAGATAAATTAAGACAGAAGATGTCTTTCATTTAATTGCCTTAGACAGTTATTATATAAATGGACAATGTGGATCGCTAGTAAGATATATTAAAATCTATCGCTGATTTACGTATTTTACCTTTGATTTGCCTGGCTTGTGAATTCTATACCAGGTGGCTACGCTTATATGAAAAAATATCGTTGATATCATTGTTCTTAGATTTCATGACTTTGCATAACAATCAGGCGAATAACAGATTATTGTTGGTCATATTTACTCAATCTTTCATATCCATCTCGACGTAAATGTCTCGACGGACAAAAGGAATTCGAAGACACCAAAGGGGCAGAAGGAAATCTTCAAGTCGGAAGACGGACAAGACCATGGCCAACAAAATAAAACGAAAACAGACCACATAACACTACACTGAAAACTAAACCTGGAGTTACACAGACCCTACAATAACCAGGGTCACTTCAGGTGCTCTGGGAGGGTTATCAACTCCTGCTCCAATAGTGGCACCCGTCTAGTTACCCAGTAGACAAAGCCGGTGTATAGTCACAATCGATTTCAATCACAATCGGTATAGGAACCGATTTGTATTCACGCAGGTGGTAAGATATCCATTGTTATTTGTGAAATGGATATTTTTTCACTGGTCAACCAAATCATGATGGCGACCAAAAAACTTTCGGAGTGATGACTCTTATCTTTCCCTGAGAAACCCTTGGCTCAGTAGCTTTCTTGTCAGCTGCAACCCTCTATCAATAAAATACTGATAGGAAGCACAAGCCCTGGAGTAGCGTATCAATTGAAAAATATAGACTCCGTATGCAGTTGCGGCTAGAATGTTGCTAGACATGAACGGAAAGTTTACAATCGGGAAAATCAAAGTCATCTCTCTTGTCGTAAAGTTTTGTTCTTAACCCACCCTTACTGTCAATTTCTAGATGCAAGTCTAGGTAAGAAGCAGACTTTTCTGTTTCTGTAGTATCTTTGATTTCATGTTCAATGGGAAAGATGAGGTCAACATAGTCACCAAATTTAGATTTATTCAGTAAAAATACATCATCTATATAGCGGAACGCGAAACCAACAGATTGAGCCACCTTTTTCTCATTTCTCTGTAGAAGGCTCTGTATGAAGTAAGCTTCATACGAATAAAGGAATAAATCGGCGAAAAGGGGTGCACAGTTGGTCCCCATTGGAATACTGACAGTCTGTTGAACACACATCCGACAAACATTACAAAAATCAAGAAATCTAGCATCCCGCAAATGTCATCTTCTGAGTACATTTTGTTAGAATCAGAGTGATTAACAACAATGTAAGGTTAGTTTCTACCTAGAACCAACTTTTTGTATCTGGGTTTGCCATCTTTTTAACAAAACAGAGTTGAACTAAGGCACTTTATTTTTCTATTAGTTTTGAATGTGGAATAGTAGTTTACATGGTAGAAAAATCAATTGTTTTGATGCTATTGCAAGAGGTAAGGGACCTGGATTTGGGGCATTCAAACAATTTTTGGAATTTTTTAGAATCCACATCGGATTCACGACACTTCTAAAGTCGCTTGTTTCACAGTAACTCTGGAGCCATTTTTTTACTGCTGATAGAATAAATGGGTTTTGTGCAGCAATTGGCAGACCCTGTATTGTAACGTTGCTTGTAAGGACACTTGTGAAGCTTTAGAATACAGTAAAGTGAAGGATGATCGAATTCTTCCTTCTTAGTGGAAATTCCAAAAGATGACAAAACTGACCGGTGATTGTCAAAAATTTCTTCTTTGGTAAGTGTCGTTGGGGTATATGTTGGGTTGCCAAGTGAAATGTCAATACCTAATTCCTTACACTTAACCCTGAAATAACTAATAATATCGGAATGGAAAATGGACAACGCGAAAGGTGTCTTTAAAGAGGCAGAAACTTCTTACCCTTGCGGACCAAATGAGTTCATCCCAAGTTTTTTTAGGTAATTCAGCATTGTTGACAGCTGTATGATTGTTTTTAGTTTTATATGTACAGCGTGTGTCCATGTGCCGTCTTGTTTCTGTTCTCCAGATTGTCGTTCCTGTCAAATTGTAGCCCTTTTGTCTTGCTCTTCGATTTTCTTATCCCTTATTTTTTACAGCGTGTAATATTGGTTTTTACAAAGTGTTTAGAGAAAGCGGAGAAAGCTGTCTCTTCTGATTGCATGTGTTTTTCTAAATATACTCTCAAACCTTTGAGAGTATATTTGAAAAAAAATATACCTTTGAGAGTATATATTTTTTTAAAATATACTCTCAAAGGTTTGCTTTCAAATGAATTCAACGTATTCGATTGGTGAGTGATTCATCAGCTATCAGCAGTTTACGTGCTATTTACGAACAATTCTATGATCAGCAAAAGAATATTAAGATTTGCACGAAATTTTAGCTCAGTTCGCCAAGTTCGTACGGACTTCGATTAAACAACTGTCGAATATAATCTGTCAACCAATGAATTTTTTACTAGAGAACCAAAAAAAAAACGAAAATGAACCGAAAAGCTTTTGAAAGACTCTTTAACCCAAACCGGGGTTAAAACTATATCAACATTCACTTACTAAAAGTCTGTCATCCTCGCTCCCACCATATGCTGCTGCTAAAGCCGGAGCGCAGACTTCAGAGTACCAAGCGTTCTGACCTATCGCAACACTGGTTATAGTTGCTGTATATATACTGCTGGCGTAACCATCTGCATTACAGTTATCTTCCAATTCTCCATTACCCGCAGCCCAAATGTAAATTGCCCCTTTTCCATTTCTTCCCTAGCAATATTAACATACCTATATCAGATTTATGTTTCATATGAGTCGCAAAAATACTGACAATTACAGTATTTCTACGTTAACTTTGACAACACACCATATACGAGATACTTTACTGTTATCGGAATATGCGTAGACTTCTCACAGAACGTATATTGTTTTCTGATTTGACTTTTAGGCCAGTTTGTATCAGAATTGATTTTAGATCTGACCCCAATATATTCAGTACTTGTCCCCTGTGTTGCCGCTTTCACCCAGAGCAATATACAATATTACGATATTGAATAAATGCTGAATAAATATTCAAAATTCCCTGAAAATAGACACGTGATTCAAGCCGTAATCTCTCAAATGATGCACGATGTCTGGAAAGTCAGATTCGATCCGTGTATATATTGGCTGAGGAGTATACTGTATGTGACGTGCTAAGAATGGTTGTGAATAGTTTCTTCCTCAGTTTTAGCCTCAACAATTAGCTAACTTACCGTTGGTGTTATTAACAAGATACAGCAACTAAAAATGACATGAGATTGATATATTTAGTGGGTCATTGTCGAAATCAAAACACGAAAACCTCGATTTTTCGTTGAAAAAATCAAATAAACTATAGGACAGGGAGATTTCAATATGTTACAATGTAAATCAATAACATTCTAAATGCCCAATACTGGTATCGACATTTAGATTAGATTTAATCTTATTTCATTACTAAAATAATCACTTTTAATTACCGCAATGGACATAAGTTATACAAACTTACAATTAGGGTCCTCTCGACATATAACCTATAATATGTTTGGTCGTAGCCCAAAATGTCTAATCCCAAAATGTCTAAAGGTAAATTTTCCTAATTATACACTTATTTCCCAGAATGTCTAATCATTAATTGAGGGTAATTCCCAAAATGTCTAAAGATAAATTTTAACTTAAATGTCTTAAGGTAATTTTTTAACCTTAATTAAAATAAACAAAAATTTTTTCTCAGACTTTCTATTATTTGAACAATTCATATCATTGTTTCTGTTTTTGACAAAATTTTGTTATTATAAAGTCAATAAAATATTAGAGTATTTCATGAAGTTATGAAGACCTTACTAATACAAGCTGATTATTTTCATGTTGAGCAAATAATTAATTATTTATCTATTGATAAACAGATTTTTTTTGTAGAAATCAAAAGCAGAGAATTTATAACTTTTAATTTTTCAAGACTTTTTAAAACAATCTTGTTCAATCAGCACTTAATTATTTGTTTACACACCAATATTCCCTTTGTCCATGTTGTCAGACATATTTAATTATTAAAAAATAAAAGGTGTCAATTAGGAAAACCAACTTAAAAACCTTATAAAAACAAACAAATTGCTAAAAATATTAAAAGTATAATTTAAAAAATCATACTTTCATTAAATATTGCATTTTGGTTCACTTATTACTATTTTTAATTCCTTTTAGAGATTTTGGGAGTAAAGCTGTTTTTTTACATTAGACATTCTGGGCACAACTTCATTAGACATTCTGGGATTAGACATTTTGGGAACACACCAATATGTTTATGTAATCAGGAATTTGACAGCTATTAACCGTAAAATATCATACCGTGAGAAAGAATCTTAGGCAGTCCGGCGGGCGAGTATTGCAAACGAGCCCAAAGCTTCATATATTGGAGAGCGAGATAAAATTTTTAAAAATTCCAATAAAATATACATATGGTTGGTAGATATATTAGTGGCTATGGATTTCGACAAAAATATTACCACGGATTAATCGTCTTCATGCTGAAAACAATTATTTTGTTAGACATTTGGTTAAACATAACGGTTTTGAAGATATATTAGAAAACGGCTTTCGTAACCTTATATTTTATTTTAAGTCACAGAAGCCAAAAGTATAAAAAGAGGGAGGGGCGGGACACAACGAAACAATGGCTTTTTGGAAATGGGATTGACGGGTAAGAACGAAATCTTAGCCTTTTGTAGCGGCATTAACCTTCACTTTTTTCGAAATATACAAATCGGATCCTTTTCGTGCAAAGTTTTTTCATATATTTTTAACACACGTCACCCACTATGGTCCACGGGCATACTTTCCTTATTATGACCTGGCAACCCCCCAACGATAGGCTCCCTATCCGCCACTAGGGTATTGCATTTGGTCAGCTGTTTGGGTCGAACCCTGGTGTAAAAAGATATTAGTTGGACGGTCAGAAATATAGTATAATTGTCTGTGTAGATCCTTATTATCATTTACCTTTCACAAAGATTTGTTCAACATAAGAATTAAGGGAATTGTATAATGTACCTTAAATACCTGGTAAAACACTTTGGAAACTTGATGCAAGAATTTGCTAGTTGTGGATACAAAGGTGTTGCCGTTCATGTTTCTGATTTTGTACCAGTGATAAAAATTATTTTGTTTTCCATAAACCAGATTGCCGCAAGTATTTTAATCAAACAATATCCGAGGGATTTTATCATATTACTATTAAAAAACATAGATTATTTGAACAAATGAAGGTCTCTCCGAAGCTGTTTTACAAAAAAAAATTACATATTAATTGGTTGCATGTTAAGGACTAGGTTTTTAAAGCTTAATACAATTTTTTGTATTTAAAAGATTTTCCCTTCTACAAATAACCTTCTTAATATGAAAACATGGTGGCTAAAGACCTGACCCTTGAACCATATTGTTGATAGTTGCTGATATATCTAAAGCTTTTGATAAGAATGAATCTTAGACTCATTTGTTTAAAATGAGAGAGAAACTACTGTAAATTCAAAATTTTTTTCATATATTTATTATTGCAAATAGTCAACAAAATATATGTTCTCATCTTATTACCAACAAATTTCTGCTACTTGTATCAAGATATAAAGGCCCATGATTCTATCATCAGTTTTCTTGTCTTGTAATATTGTATTTTTTCATTCAGAATTAAGTTTCTAGGATCTTGATCTTCTGAAACTATATTTAGTGCCGGAACGTTATGCACAAATAATATTAACTCAGATTGATTGATGTACAGTTAACCTTGTCGAAACAAAATTTTGTCTCAGGATATTTAAAGAATAGTCTTTCTTAGTCTATCTTGTTGAAACAAAATTCTTTTCTAATCCAAACAAATTCTTTCCTCCTTGATCAATTGAGAAGATTTTACTGTATTTATACGGTTCATAATTGTATAAATACCAAACAGTTTAGGTCACTCTAACCTTGACACTTGGCGTTGCATTTTTGTCATATTATCGAATGACTTACGATTCGAGTTCAATTGTTTCTCACGAGAAATGACTCATGCAAAAAGTGTCTAGATCATTTCGATTGAAATGAAATAAATCGGATCTTGTAACATGTTTAACATTGTATATTTTCCTCATTATATCTCATTTTCGGTGCCTCAGATGGACCATGCCATGTGGAAAATTTTTTGGCCTCTACAACTTGTAATTTTTGAGTTAAAATATTTTGCGAGAAGTTTCAATCTTAGAGGGGAGAATCTCATGGCAAAAGTTTTCGTATCCTTTATGTCAAATGTTGACAAAAAACTTTGTATCTTGTAAAACTGAAGATTTTTCTTGTTATATCTTATTAGCCATCTCTTACAGTTGCTTAGTTAAAGCAAACACAAGGTTTTCGGTCAACATAAACTGATATTTGACCTCAAACATTGGCATTTTAATGTCTCACGAACCAATTATTAATAGTGAAAGTTTCAGTCCCTACAAAGTCAGTTTAAGGGAAATTTTTGGTAATTGGCAATCTTTCGAAAGAGCTAGTGCAAAAACCCACAGTCTAAACGTAATGAAGTATCTCGCGACACTGAGCATTTTCGTGGTAATATTTTATAAGCTATCAGAGAGAAATCCGTAATTGAAAAAAATGTGGTCCTCAACTGGAACGGTTTTTGTCTGCCAAAACTGAACACTACAGGTCGAAACCTTTTGGTCGCAGAGTTAAAAAGTTGTCGAAAAAATAAATATCACAAGAAATACCAAGAAGCCTGTTGAGAAGACCTTAATTAAATTCCCTTGGAAGGAGATAATATTTCGTTCATTAAAAATATGATGCTCAATCAAAAGGAAACAAGCACAATTTCTGAACAAGTAATGATATCCAGGAAACGCTTTTATCGGTTTAGTCTTTATTCAGGAGAGAACCAGCAATGAAAACGTTGGTGGCAAATCTCATTAACATAATGAGATGAAATGTGAGAAATTCGATGGTCAGACAAAAGGAAGTTTACAGAGGATTTATTTTAGGAAAAACAACAATACGAGCGAAACCGAAAATATTATTTTTCTGAAAGGTTTTATCAATTAAGGAAACGATTGAATCGGAAAGTATATCAAAGATTCCGATAAGAGAAAATGACAATGAAATAATTCGTCATAACCTAATTCATCTTGAATTTTCCATGAGAAAAGACCTTATGTACAGTATAAAAGAAAACAGAATAAAATATTTGCTGTAATATAAAATATTCTATTACAAATTGGATATCTCCTAATTTAATATTCATCTCACCAATATTTGTACGTATATAAACGTTAAATCAACAAACCCATGCACCAGAATGACGTAACCTTTAAAAGGGTCAAATTCTAAAACAATAATTTTCCGAAACACAATTCTAAAACACTTAAAATACGGAAATGTCTGAAAAGTAAAGCACTTAGTAGTTGCTTTGCCGTCGGATTTGGCTACACATTTCGATTTGTTTAGATTTGATTGCTTCTTTTGCTCTGTTTGAATCTTTGACTTCCTATGTTTCGGTTCTGATGAGAGGTAACTCCTTGAAATGCACATATACCATACCTAAATTTTCAATTTTTATTTAACATTGGTAACTTTGTATTTTGAAACCACTGGGTTGATGCGGGTGGAACATTGGTCCCCGAGGTTATTCGCCAGCCAAGTTGTCAGACTTTTCTGACATGGGATTTATTTAACAATGTTTTACAGAAATTTGCAGCATTTGGTAAAGCTCTAAAACACTGAAAATACGAAAAGGCCTAAAAAGGTAAGGCACTCAGTAGTTGTCCTTGCCGTCGGATTTGGCTTCTCATTTCGATTTGTTTGGATTTGAGTGCTTCTTTTGCAATACTCGAATCTTTGACTTCCTATGTTTCGGTTCTAATGCTACTGATGAGAGGTAACTCCTTGAAATATAAATAATGATACCTTAATTTTCCATATTTATTTAACATTGGTAATTTTGTATTTTGAAACCACTGGGTTGATACCTCTGCTGGTGGACATTGGTCCCTGAGGGTAATCACCAGCCCAGTTGTCAGACTTGTCTGACATGAAATTTATCAAACAATGTTTTACAGAAGTTTGATGCATTTGCTAAAATTCTAAAACACTGAAAATACGAAAAAAGCTCGAAAAGTAATGCACTTAGTAGTTGTCGCTTTGTTTGGATTTGAGTGTTTATTTTGCTATATTTGAATCTTTGACTTCCTATGTTTCGGTTCTAATATGCTATTGATGAGCGGTAACTCCTTGAAATGTACATATAGAATACCTAAATTTTCCATATTTATTTAACATTGCTAATTTTGTATTTTGTAAGATGTACGAAAGAATATATCGCGTCATTTACTTTAACTTCTCACCTACCAAGAAAGAAAATTTCTGGTTATCGGAAGAAACATACATCGATAATAAGTAGTTTTCCTATACGTGACCGCTTACATAGGACGTAGAACATAATTGCAGATAAATCCGGAAAAAAAATAAATTCAATAAACCAAAATGCATGATAAAAAGGAGTGTTGAGAAGCAATACAAAGAGTGCATATAGGGAGGAATGCATCAAAACGAGTAATGAAACTTTGCACACAGAATAGGCTGAAATGATAAAAATGTACGATTTTAGATCTCTTCCTTCCTTTTAGCGGACAACGACATATTTTGACTTCAGTAATTGCAAATTTCATTTGGTATAAACTGATTTAGATTTGATACTTAATGTAAATTTATAATTTTAAAATGCAGGTTCTTTATATTTGAAGTTTAATAAACCTACCGTTGTAACTCCTTGTTGAAGTGCGTTTCTAGTAACAGAACCCGGTTGATGAAATCCAGTTTTCTCCGGTGGTCCCCAACTGTTGGAGTATATATCCACATTGCTGAGATAATGCGTAAGCCCCTCTGCTTCTTCAGAATCCGAAATGGAAAACGGACCCAATATGCGCACTCCTGTAATGTGTGAAAATGAAATAAAAATTTAAGGGTCTAGAAGGAAAACAATAGGAATTGATTTGATAGAGTTTGAGTTATTTCATTAAATGTCTTCTTTAGTTGTAATACATTTTGCGAGGGCGACAGAATCTTATTTTTTTCTGTAAAGTTTATTGCGTGCATATTTAAAAAATACAGATTGCACAAATTTGTGCTATCACCAGTATTTTTCTAAGGATTTTGTCTAAAATCTTAGGTTCTCAGCTATCTAAACATTAATTAATATTTAATTTGTCAATTTCAATATTTGTATTTGTATAAATATGTAGAAATAACACCATATATTTTACTTATACCCGATAATAAGAGTAAGAAGAAGCACTTTGAAAAAAAAAATCAATATTCATTTGCCTCATTACGCTATTTTAAAATTACAATAGTTGAAAACATTTTCCAAAGAATAACTGCCTTAACGGTACACCACCAACAGTATAATCGTTTAGGGAGGTTATCTAGAAAAACGTAAAATTAAACATGAGGTTTTTATATCTTAAATGTCCGGTTTACGTTATATTTAGAATTTAATTCCAAACTTGGTATTATACGACTCGTGGACGTTACGAAGTGAGCCGCGCGCAAGGGATGCTTATCCGTCCGAAAAACCATCCTACGAAGCCCAAGCATTTGATCTTTTTGTTTTTATGGCTCTCTGGACTATGCATTTTTGATCTCTCACTTGTGTATTCTACATTTGACTTATATTAAATAAAGTTAACATAATTTATTTTAAGTGGAATTAGTTTACTTTATTTTCTTAAAAATTAATAGAATTTTCCGAAGAATTAACACTTTATTTTTTTAATCTCACTTTCAAAATCCTTTCAAAAGGCATTGATTAAAGAGGAGTTTATCATTTAAAATTCAAAAATATAGCGAAGAGAAATAGTTAAGTCAGAGGATAAACAATACCATTTCTAAGAAAATGAAATCAAAGACAAACATAGTACACACGTAACTACACTGAAAAATAAAACTGGACTAACACGAACCTTACAAATACAGGATAATATCAGAAGTATCGACCTCGAAAGAAAACTCGCAGTTGATGTCTGCTAGATCAAACCACAAAGAAACTGATCGGATCGGGAAATAAAGTTTTCCTTTACAACGGTGTCAATAAAACAAGTCCAAATGAATTTGATGTTTAAACATCATTAGAAATCAAAGAAAATATTGGATTGGAAATATATATAAACACAGTATGAGCCAAAGGAACGGTCCGTCATGAACGGGGAAACGGGAACGGGGAAATTAAAAATTTCTAGTCGTAGATTTTGGTAGAAATATCAACATTTAAGTCTCGAAATAGGCTTTCGAGGCTGTTGCTATTGGTTTTATTCAAGGTTAGTATAAATCTAGGTAGTGAATTATTTTTAAAAAATCTCACCGAAAAGATATCATCAAGGTAGAGATAGGTATTTTAAATTTGTTTATCATATCAGATCTAGAACAATCCTTGTGAAATATGGCCATAAATTGAGATTCATTACAGTAAAGAAACAAATCTACTTTTGAAGGAGCACAATTTGTTCCCATTGGAATTCCTACGACCTGTCTTTAAATTTTATTGCCGAAATTGATAAAAATGTTATTGAAAGGAACAAACAGAATCAATCATCTCCTCACAGGTCCAGTGAGTAAATCTTTTATATCTGTCTTTTACGTAAAAAATGACTTTCCTCTACTGCAGCAAATGTACTTATGATATGTTTTAATAAAACACAATCAAATATGAATTTTTTTTAGTGAGATAATGTGGAAGTGTAGTATAAAGAGTAGAGAAATCATAACCATCAACAGTTTCAAAAGGTTTTACGAGAGCCGTTATTAATCTAAAACTTCCAGTGAATTTGTTTCACTCTTTAAAAATAGTTTTTGCCATCATGATCGTTAGCTTTATTATAGTAATTTAGTATATTTTAGGTGATAAATTTGTAATCTTATTGTGACAGAGAAAAATGAACAGCCAGCTGCACATCAACGAAAGACTAGGATATGCCTAAGAATTACAAGAAGATAACATACTGTAGGATTCCTT
>JAULBM010085434.1:0-17688 GCA_032357055.1 Geukensia granosissima | reverse complement strand
TCTATATATAATTGTAAATATTCAATGAAACTGAGCAGCTAGCTTCAAAATTTCTGAAAAGCTAGGGATTTCTATTTCATATGTCAACAGAAATCCATTGGTACTTCTGTAAAAATTTTAAATAAATCACTTAAGTTTTAAGACAAAAATGAGCAGTTAAATATTATATGTAATGAAAAATTGCTTTTGCTCTTAAAACCTGTCCTTGTAAAAGACCAAGCCTTCTTTTATGTCAATTAATACATTTGTAGATTTGGTTATTTTTTTGATATTCTGACTCATTCATGATCAATAATTCAAATGAAATGTCAGTGAATTTACAACACTGAAATACCTAATATAACCTGTTTTTTTATATAATATGTACACAAATGAAAAACCTGATATTTAATTCTCAAACAAAGGCTGAGACATAAATACAAGATCAAAGGAATGAATAATTAGAAAATATGACATGGCCCTTTCTGTATCACATCCTGCAACCTGAGACACAGATATATTCCTCAGAGCTTTAGTTTGAGGGATAATACTGATTGAGGGTTGATACTGGATGTGATACAGAAAAAGCCATATCATATTATTTTTTCATACACTTAAAAAATAAGAAATTCTTGGTGTGTATTACAATTTACAGTAGATGTTTTAACATGATTAATAACATTTTATGGGGTATGATAAAGACCTGATGATATCAATATCAGTCACAACAATTAAATAGCCAGAAAAGTTCTGTCAGTATGTTTATATAAGTAAATTTCCTTTATTTAGTTCTCAGTATATGATAAGACTATTTCTTGCAGGTGATTATTTGAAAAAAAAATATACAAAAATATTTAATCCCACCCAAACCCCTTGTATAGTAATAGAGAATTTATGTTATAATGGCACAAGCATCATTTGTAATTTTCAAAAGGGATACTTATAGCAAATAGCCTGATATAAAAAAGAAATTCATACAATATATGTTTCATCTCTATTCAATGTATGAGAACATTATAGAAATTCAAAATGAAATTTAAAAATAATTATATTTCAATAAACATCTGGTGTGTCAGCTGTTATATTTCAAATCAAATATAAAACACGTAAATAAAATGCTTTCCTTTGTAAAAATGATTGTCAATAAATTAGGCACACATATGAGCCTTTAATCAGTTCTAAAAATTAGTGTTCTAAAGTTCTTCGAACACACACAGTAGAAGATCTGAGGCAAAAGCAACAAAAAATAGAGGTAAAAATATTCATATCTGTAGTCTAAGTCTTAAGAGTGAAAAAATGCACAAATTAAAAAGCATAAAAAGTAACAAAGACACAAATACTGTTTTAAAGAGAAAAATGTTATTGAAAATATTCCTGAGGCAAAAATACAAAACTATTCATCATTACTTCATTATTATTACTGCTGCAAAATTGATGTGAACCTTAAAAGAAAACTGAATTTTCTCTATTAATTATGTTGTTGTTAATGTCTAGTACTTTAATGGAACATAATTGTATGCAATAAAGAGGAATATGCTAATAACAGTTGTGAGATTAAGTGGAGTCAACCATATAACAAGAAATATTATTAAGAACATTGTTAATCTTTAAAATTTTTAATATCTATAACATTTCTTTCTACATACAAAATTATAACACCAAATGGAAGTCCATTTAAATTCATTTTGTTTTATTTCTTTTCTGGTTTGTTAGTATAAGGTTTTTGTAAAGATACTTATATTTTTGTTAAATTTAACATTAAATGACTGGTAAAAGTTTTTAAAAGCACTTTTAAGATATATGGAGTTTGTATAAAAAGCACTTAGTTATAAAACATTAGTAATTGAAGAGCACTATCTTAATGTTAAAATATATGGTCAAGCACTGTATTATCTGGTATTATGCACTAGGTAAACAATAACTATTAATATAATAATGTGTTACCCATGGGAACATATAACTCAAGTCATTTAATAGTCAAATTGACAGTTTTGAATATAAGGTATATGTTACTTCAATTTTTCATAAATAACCATGTGACTGTAATGTTCAATTAATTAAAAGTAACAAAAAAAGGCAGTCTGCTTAATTTTCTATGATATATTTTGTAAAGATTCAAAATTGTTTCAATGACAATTCTATATAAAACTCAATAAAGAAACAAAAAGAGGCCTCACATAAAACACAAATCATCAGTTTGTCATGTTTGTATCATTGGAAAAGAAATGATTTAGAACTAATAAATGAGTAAAAAATGGGAACAAACCCTATCAAACAGTGTCTACACAATGTGATCTTCATAACATATATAACTTAGACGGAATCCACCAGTAGGGTGATTCTGTTGTATGTTCAAGCATTTGGAAAGGGAAGAGTTCATAGACTTGCAAAATTATTGGTCAAAATAGTACACAACAAAACACTTATGCAATAAATGTAGCAAAATTATTAGTCAAAATAGTTCAACAACAAAACATTTATGCAATAAATGTAGCAAAATTATTGGTCAAAATACACTAAACAACATAACATACATGCAATAATTGTAAAGCTGATAAAAAAATTAAAGAAACCATCTACCCATGCAAATACCATGTATCAATTGTATTTGAAAAGCATGCACACAATTTTATAATAAGATGGTAAACTAAAAATAACAATTTATGGAACATATCATGTACAAATCATATCATGACTGGAATTTTACACTTAACTTTACCCTAATTTAAATTGTTATCCATTTCAACCATTGAAGGGATATAAATAAATAAAGACTAATGTGGGGAAAACTATGGCATCTAAAAAATAAAGGACTGAACAAGGAACTGCAGGAATAGAAAATTTTATGGGTTGTAATTTGAACCTGTATATTACCTACAGTTAAACCTCAATGGCTAGAAATTTAAGGGACCAGAAAAACAGTTGGAGGCCGCTGTTCGAGCCATCAGAGTTAAATCATAAGCTTTGATCAATTAACCCTTTGACAGGTGGTGATTGATTTTACAGGTCTGACGTTGTATATGTTGATGTTATATTAATGAAGGGACCCAAACATTAGTTTGACAGCTCGAGAAACCTGGGTTTAATTTAGTAAGATCAAGTATGAAAATAATAAGGACCTGAAACGAGTTCCGCCCAATTATGGTTTTCTTGGGATCTGAGTTCGAGCCAACAAAGTTCCACTGTAAATGTAAAAACTTGAAAATACTGAGTTAGTTTTGAGAGAGATTTTAAACTCCTTTTCTCTTCATTCACATCTCTTATAATGAAATAACCCAATTAGAATTTGAAATGAAATCAACATGTGACATATAAAAATGAAACCACTGCAAAATCATTAATAATAAATGCAACTATGAATTAAAGTGTAAAGGCTTTTACTGCTTCCATTATAATGTGGACTCAGGTACAATATTGAAGACCATAATGGGACCTGTTGAAGTTTAATTGAGACTTTTATTTGGACATGGACAATCATGCCATATTTCCTATTTTTATATTCTTGTTCTTTTTTATTTTTAATGAGGCCAATCTTATGATATGATGACATGGTTTTAAGGTGATAATAATCACACAGTTTTATGGCATCCCAAAGCAGAACTTGCATCAAACTTTACTTATTAAAGCTGATACTTATATAAAAGCAAATTTCGTAATTGAAAGTTACTTATCAAATAATAAAAAAATATAAAAAATAAGGCCTTACCCAATTCTGTCATAAAATATAAGCAAAATATAAAAACTCATCATGCCCAAAATTTAACAGTTAAATAAGTGTTTTCTTGATCATTTGGCTCTGTCAAATAATCTGGAAGACAAGTTGTCCAATATCAACCTGGGGCTTCTTCGAAATCACCATCATCAAATGCCAATCTTGAATTTCTCCTAAAACACAAGCATGCTGTTGTACAACGCTGAAGTCGAGAAAACTGGGCTCGCCTTTGGATCAATTTCTTTTTGTTATCTTTGTTAATTACATCGTTGTACCAGTCACATTCACTTGAATACCTAGAAAATACAAATTGTATAAATCCAAACTTTCTATATGCATGTTAACAAAAATAAATATTGAAAGGTTTAGCACATTCTCCAGTAATAGTAAAATGAAACTTGCATCTTTTCACAATTTTGTTGATAATTTAATGCAGACTTATTAATACAATTCTTATGCATTCTAATCCAATACATTTGTATTTGAATACATTATAATGTATTAACAGTTCAGTTGGGAAATTACACATTGAAAGCAGTTAGAATCAAAATTGATGTTGCATTTGAATTAAAAAACTACTATGTTAAAAAGTACACATAACAGCCAATATTATTTTTGTATAATATAATATTAAGCCAATTTCTGAAAAATATCAATTTTTTATATGAGGCTGAAATAGTTCACCAGTTTTGTGCCTAATTCAAATAGCTGATACTTTTCATATTCTGACCTGATATTGTCTCCATATTGCAACAAGTAAAAAACATATAGATGATCAAATTAGATTTTCATTTTGTACAAAAGAAAAAAATGAAATGAAACTTATATTTTTCCTATTGTGGGCCCTGTATTTAGAAATGATATACATCAGGAAATGGCTTAGTTGCAGTGTAAATGTACATACCATGCAGGAGGCCATCTGTTTTTCTGCAGATGTGTCATATTGTCTTTGTCCAACCCTACCATGTACTGGTTGTGATTTTTCCAGGCATCTGTATAATTTTGACAGACATATTCTAAACACCAGCTGGCCAATTGTTTAGCATTGTGTAGCTGAAAATATATTTCAGGTAAATTTAAATGTCAAAAATGCTAGAGTTATAATCCTTTTTTAGTTAATTCTGTGATGCCTATAGCTAGAATGCATTTTCCATTTTTCAATTAGGATTTCAAAGGGAAACAACAGGCAATGGAGACAAAAGGTCACAAGCATATGACTCTGAAAGTGGCTCACAGAATACACTGCACCACCTATACAATTCTGCTCCAAAAGATTGTTTTTGTACATTTTGCATTTATAACTATATATATATGAGAATAACTAATAAATTTGTGAATTCAACAGCTGGTGACTGAAATCGATGAGGTCAACACACACCTAGAGGTCAATGCTTTTGGAAACATAGTTTTTGTTGATGCATTGTTCTCAGAAATTTTTTAATTTGAACTTTCATCTAACAAAAGGTTGGCAACTCTTGAATGTAAAGTTTTGGCAGTACTGTGTCTGCTCACTTAAATTGGCATAAAACTTTCATTATTAATAATGCTGTAAGAAAAATGTGAGTTACATGATCAAAATTTGCATCCAATTTAAATTAAACTCTACAAGTGCACCTGTCTTTAACTCAAGTTCGATCATGTAAATATTAAGTTGGAAAAAATCTTCCAATTGTAATCCAGTATTTCATTGTGTTGTCAAACATGATAGATGATGTGTTTACAGGGTCACACTTAAGTTGAAAACAGGTGCACAGCAACATTCTGAAGAGATATGAGAAAGTTAGATGAAAAAAAAATTGAAAGGGCAAAAAAACTTTGAATAGCAAAGTGTGCAACAACAATTAAGAAAATGCTAAAACACTCTGATGTTACACAAGAAAGTATTCCATTAAAATGATTTCTAATAAATGAATGGCAATTATTTCAAACCTGAGCTGGCTCTATCAAAATGATTACATCTTCTAAAATGTTGACACCCTGTTTCTCCCAAGTCAGAAATTGTTGTACAATAGCGTCCTCGATCAGTGTGACAAATCTTGGGAGACAAAATCTATTAGCTACTTCTATAAGAGCCAAGCAGTCAACTTCAGTCACATTAGATATAGAACCAGTGTACAGAAACTCCTGTAGGACTTTAAACACATCCACAGTCAAACCTGGTAAAGGAATCTAAAATTTAAATGAAAAACATTCATTTAGATTGGTCATATAATGGTAGACTGCTTAACTTGAAAAATAGGGTACATCTATCAGAAATTGGTATCATTAAAGAATTCATACCTATTTACTTCATTTAAACTGAAATTGTAAAGCTTCTACAATGTATTGTTTGAAATGATTAGAACCTCTTTACTACATATACAGAATTAAAAAAAAACCCAAGGTGTTTTAAAGAAGTAAAATCAATTTTAAATCTGAATAAGGTAAATAGAGCAATTTATAATAAAATAAATTAATATGATGTCAGACTTCAGACCACTGAACAAAGGACATTTTTAGACATGGAAGTATATGCTCTTGGGTATAATACATACATTTTGTTATTTCTGTCTTTTTGTTAGAGGCTACAAAACAATATAATAAACAATTATAGTCTTGGGCCTTAGAAATCAATACAAACCTCTACAAGACTATAACTGTTTAATTAACAATAAAAATAAACAAACATGTATAAATAATTATTTTCAAATTCAACTAAGGATAAAAAATACTCAAACATTAAATATGCCAACAGTGTCACAAAGTAACTATAAAATATTAACTCAAGTGTTGTTTTAGCATTCTTATAATCTATTGGTCTGAATGTATTCAAAAATTTCCAGGAAAAGCAATAAAATCAATGTTTTCTTGTCTTCTGTTACTCCAGTTTTAAACATTTTATTTTATTCTAGACACTATCATTTTATCAATAACCAAATGTTTTGTAATTACTTGCTTGTCAACCATTTAGGAAAAATATTCCTTTTATTTTTGGTTACTGAAAAAAATTAAATTGGTATATTGGCATAAACTGAGGTGCTCTTCAAGTGCAGCATGAAACTGCAGCTCATTGACATGGGAAAATTTCTCATCTTATGCAAAAATTTTCCTTTTTAACCCTTTGACATATTTTATATCGAAATTGGTAAATGCTACAAAAAAACTTAGGAGTAACTTTTATTGCATTTTTCATAAAGAGTCACGGAAAAAAAAAACCATCAAAATTGGATGAAAAATTAAAAAAATTAAAATATTTGAAATGACTTTTTCACCCATTTTGATCTTTTCTAACTTGGAAACAGTAAGAAATAAAAAAAATGCATTGGCATACTGTTAAAGCTCTTACTGTGACAAATATGTAATGAAAAAATAATAACCAAAATCAGATGAAAAATACATATTTCTCATCTCCTGAAAACAAAATTGTTTTTAATCCTTTGGCCTAATGGGTAAATGTTGTAAAAAATGCTTGGAGTAACTTTTGTATCATTTTTCATAAGAAATCATTTGAAGAAACCCCTATCAAAATGGGATCAGAAATAATAAAGTTTCCAAAATTTGGGTGTGGCCAATTTTCGACCCGTATAACTCAAAAACAGTAAGATATGGATTATGGAGCATGCTTCATGTGAAGTTGGCTTTGTCATAGAGTATTAAAATTAAAAGAACCATAAAGATCAGACAAGAACTAGAGAACTTAATGTAAGGTAAAACCTTTTAGCCCTCTTGGAAATAAAAGATGGGCTAGATCACCCAAAACCAATACCATTCTTTATCTAGTACTAATATCATAGTACTGATATCAATCTCCAAAAAAGAATAAAAGAATCAGTTTACTAGAACAAGTTATTGAAAAGAAACTGGCCTGTCTACAGACACCATTGCTGACCATAACAACACCATTGCATAATATTACTGCAATTTTTCATGGTTGTATAAAACTTCATCAAGTAATGTATTTTTAATAAATTATTCTGATAAGGAAAACTTTATACAGGTAAACTTTTTACCATGGAGGCCGATGCCTCAAGGAAATTGTCTGTAAACATGGCTGACATCATATCACACCTGGCCATAAGTAACGGTTTGTGTGCTGCTACAACTCCATCATCCAATGAAAAATTTACATCTAGAAAGTAAATCATAAAACTGCTGATTGTCAATTCTTATAATGGTTAAATAAAATTTCATCAATGAAATTAAATGAGCTTGCAGAAAAAATATGTATAGGTATTCACGCTCAAATTATCCACTACATGAGGAACCATGCCTCTATGCAGGTATACATGTAGGAAGAAAGTAGTCAATGCACCATAGAATGAAAAAATCTTTCACCCACTGACAAAAACCAAAAACAATGTAAATATCAAGCAATAATAGATATAAAAAAGTTAATAGACTTTTGCCTACATTCAGTGACATTGTTTTTTATTATTACTGTTTCATTTCTTATCAAAATTCTTCACATATTCAAATAAAAATAATTCCAGTAAAAATCTAAATTCAAATAGTAAACAAGTCCTTGTGAGCAAAAATAACAAAGGACATCACAGATCCCCATGGATTATCTGACCTGGGAATGAACAAAGATGAATTTTCTTCCTATACCCATATCTACACATTGTATCTTATATTCTTGTAAGCTTTATTAAAATCCATTTAAGGGTTACATTTGTAAGTAGGAGATGTGCCTCCAAGAAATGTGAAGCGGGAATCAAGTGGGTGTAGAATCATGAAGAACTGATCATAATATAAACAAAACACAATATCAAATGGCAAGGACTACTGATTAGGGCTGTAGAAACTGCTTGCGCAAAAACTTACAGAAATCCCTGATGCATTACTGAGGGGGATGGCCATCAAGCTAATATTATTTGCACTGTAACTTAATAGATGCCACTGTTTAATAAATAATATTGACCAACAACTAAGATAACCATCACAATTTCCCATAGTATTCAGTTGTTGATGCCCTAGAAATTGAAGCCTTTTGTCTTGCCTCCTCAACTTTCAGTCATAGGTGAGACAAAAACTGTTAAGTATCAAGACAATTTTTACCTGTAAAAGCCCCTTTCCAAATCGCAAGTCTCTTAATTCTTTCACACCTGTTGTGATTAAACTGCTTCTCTAACTCTGAATTCAGATAGCTCTCACTAGTTTGCAGATTTGAAATTTGAAGGGACAAGTCAGAAAGCCTCAGTAGATCAGCTCCTTTTTTCGCTTCAGATAATATGTCATAAGCTTCTTTGACTGTGCCAGAGTATAAATACTCTAAAATATACTGTAAAGCCAAGGGAGTTACTTCATTGCTCAATGTCAAAACGGTAATCATTTGTCCATGCATGTTGTTAAATGGATCCTCACATTGTTTATACTCAATTTTCTCAAATCCTAGAAATGGAAGTTCTTGACAATACCCTGTCTGCTTGAATGGTTCTGAAACAGAATTACTGTCTGTGTTGTCATGACAACTGTAGTCTGCCATTAAAATGTCTTCCATTACTTGGCAGGATGAAGCCAGAATTACCCTATGTGCCCTAAAACAAACATCCTGAACAGTCACAATCATATCTCCTGTGCTTTGTCTGTTCAAAAGGTCAGACAGTTCTTCTTTTATTTTACTGTCTGGAACACTGACCTCTGGCATAGGCCTTTTTGGCCATTCCATTGGTTCTTGAATAAGTGGATATTTTATTCTGCGTAGTTGTGTGCTCCAGAATTTAATCTTTCTTCTTTCAATCATGGCTGCTCTGATAACATTAAAGAAGACGCTTTCAACACCATAGTGTGTAAGAACACTAGTCTCATAGTATGGAGCCCCAATTTGTTTTGCCGCTGCTCTCCCCTTCTCTGGTAAGATAATATCTTCTGGCTTCACTTCCCTGAAGTTACAATTTATAATCAAGCTTATTACATTCCAGTCATTTTTACAGTCAACTTAATACTGGTTCTATATATTTTAGGTAGTTTATTGTACAATAAACATTTAGAATTCATTAAAACATTCAACAAATCACTTGATTGGTGTTTAACACCAGCTTCAACAATATATCTGTCATATGGCCACAATTAGTTTTACTAGTGGAGGAAGCCACAATACCTGGAGAGAACCACTGAATTTGGCAGAAAACTGACAAACCTTATATGTGCAATTTAGTCAAACAAATTTTTTGTGAAGTGCAAAGCCAGACAAGAACTTATGCTGTATATGTGAGACAGTGATTTGTACAGTTAATTTTAAGTCAACTACCTGGACCACTCAGCCACCCAGGCCCCAAAATCAGTTGAAAAACTTTCACTGACAGTTTTGTTGATAACATCTTTCAGAGATTTGCAATCATCAATGCCTTAAGAGAAGGATATCCAGAATGGTCAATTCATCATGGTTGCATTAACATTAGCTCGACAATATTGTATGTCCACAAATTAAGAAGATCACATATTTTACATGGATAAATGTAATCAAATATCTGGTTACTAGGAAATTCAGGACAAATAATATTTTTCAATCATCTTTACATACATGTAATAGTTTTGGTTGGCAACAGAAACCTCAAGAATTTCAATGTCATATGTTTTTAAACTTTCTAAAAAATGAAGTTAATTAATCACAATGTAAAGTATTCATTTATTTCTTAATTTCAATACCTTTACTTGCAACAGCAATGAGATAATGTTTTCAGGTTTGGTCTGTATGTATGTTAGTTCAGTAATATCCAGTAATATCTCAATAATCACTGGACATGGAATGAAATTTGAGCAACTGATTGGGCTATGGGTGGGAATTGTGACAAAGGTTATGAATTTTTTTTTTATTCCCCCTTGGGGATGGGATAGATGGAAAGACTAAGGAGTCAATTTTTCTTTGTTGCCCTACTCCTCTTGAACTATTTGGAATACAAAACTCTGAAAAATTGGCATAGTCTTATTCATTTTTATTGTTGAATACTTCTCACATAAAATATACATGAAATATTCACAAATTTTCAAATTATTTAACTAAAAACGAAAACAGCCAGCCCTTTAATGTTACATTTCTGAAGAGAAATTCCGGGGAAAATAACAGTGTGTAAAACACAACGCACAGACTCTTAAGCATTAAATAATTCATTTTTTTGATTTGAAATAAATACAAAGTGGAAAATGCACATGTAACAAAAGTAAGCTAAAATTGCCCTCTACAATAGCATGACAAAGAGTGCAAGTTTTACTTAGTGTAGAGTTGTCTCCCATGTGATTCCACTTAAGGGAGATAATGACTATGTATACTTTGTATTGCAACATTTTATACTATGTACATGTGCAGCAAAAAATGTGTAACAGAAAGGCATTAAATAAATACTGGTATTTTAAATACTATTTCATGTTGATTAAATAAAGAATCTAAATGATTTGTGTAATACATTAAAAAAAATCAATATATGTGTAAAAATTTTTAAGACCTTCCATTGAAGTACCTTAAATGATATTTTGCCAATTATTGAGGAATTAAATAAATATTATTTGGTGGATAGCATCAGAAAATTATTAGGTGTCTGCTCATTATGATACTTACAAAACAACAAAACTTAAAAAATCTAGAATTTTTTCTAGCGAGTTACCAGTATTTCAGTCAGTACAAAATCTGTGGTTATTACCTGACCAATATTGTCCCTGACTTTACTGAAATCTTAAGCTCCAATGTTTTAATTTTAATTATTCTCAGAAACCTTTTAACAACTAATAAACTTTTGTAGTAAAAATTTTACAAGATTATATGATTAATAGTCATACTTGTAAACCAATCCTTTGTCTAGCTTCTTATAAACTTCATCCATACAATTATATCTCATATCAGCTTGAGTTCCCACCAAAACAACAGGTGTTGTACTACATTTAGATCTGATTTCTTCAATCCAGAACTTCACAGCGCTGTTTAATGACGATGGTTTGACCACACTGAAGCATAGCAGTATCACATCTGCTCTGTATACAGATAAAATATATAATCTTAGAATGTATGTGGGTTCTTAGACATTAATAAATTTAAAATTCAACATAATAACATAGTCCTTATATAGAGTTAAAGCTAATAAATGTAAACCTTATTCCAAAATGCATTTAAACACTGTCTTCAACAAAGAACCTCATCTTACTTAGCTTTAATAGTGAGAAAATCATTAAATATTTATTTCAAATAACATAAAAAATATTTCTAGTAACTTTGACATTCATTTTTCCTCAATACCACAACATACAACAAACATTCAGTTCAAAGCAAGACAATAAATTCTTAATTCATGAAACTGGTTTATTTTGTTTTGTTTTAAGTTTCTGAACTTGTTTTCACCCATCACAATCAAAAAATGGTTGAACTATTTTTTTACTTATTTTTACACAATATTTTGACATGAACTAATTTACACTGTAACTGAAAAAAACTACTTTGCATAGGCAATATTAATAAAACTTAAGGCAAGAAAAAATCAACTTCCTGTCTAGTTTCTGTGGTGTACAAAAATGAAAGTCAGTGTGTTCACAAGCAATATAGAACACAAAGAGAAGGATTTTTTACTTTACTTGTACATGGTGTTACATTTATAACCTCTTTTGAATAAATGTCCTTTGTTCTGTTGACAGTTGTGAACTCAAACAGAACAGAAACCTAACTGTCTACGGACGCAGATGCCGACACCGATGACATGACCATTACATGATACGACCACAAAATTTTTACGGTCCTACAAAAAGCCACTTTCCATAGGTAACTTTAATAAAACTTAAGGCAAGAAAAATCAACTTCCTGTCTAGTTTTTTGTGGTGTACAAAAATGAAAGTCAGTGTGTTCACAAGCCATATAGAATACATAGGGAAGGATTTTAAACTTTGCTTGTACATGTAGCAATTTTTATAACCTCTTTTAAATACATGTCCTTTGTTTTGCTGTGAACTCATAAACATTGCTCTTTTTCAATCTGAGTCAAATAAAAAGAACTTTTAACTAAAATCCAATGCTAACCCCTTATAGGCAAACCCTCTGTCTTTGTCATGGTATCCAAAGGTGTCCCAGAGATGTAGTGAAACAGGAAGTCCATCTACGTTACACCAAGATCTGTTATAAACCTGAAATCAGACAATTATGAATGTTAAGTCAGTGAGATTGATTAATTGATTGACAGTTGCTCAACATCCAGTGCCAAATATTTCATGCATATTTAGGGCAAGAACAAGTTATCAAACAATCAATCATAAATGGAGTGGACTAAGGGTCAGGGCCAGGAGTTAGGGTGGAGGAATTTTCTAGACACAGTAAGCCAAATTGGGACTGCTTGGGTAGGGGCAGTAAATTTGGCCTAAGCAACTTGCCACAGAGGACAACTCATTTCAAGCTGTTGCAAAGAGATCTTTAATGTGCTGAAAGCATGGTATTATCCCAACACTGGACCAATTGTTTTATATCACCTCGGAATACCATGGTTGACAATTTATACATCTTGCCAAACTAATATAACTGCAACCCCTTTAGCAGGGGTTTTACATGCAGGTTAGAATCCAATCAGCTTATTTCCATACCCCAATGGCCCTCTGGGCAAAATCAGTATGTAAAATTTTAGACTGAAACAAATGATGATAAATGGTTACTGTATTCCTTGTATTAAGTGCCTGGGACACTTAAAAAATTGGTAAACAGGGGCACTTATTAGAATTGGAAAATTCAGGAATTCTAACAGGTCAATTGAGAAATATTTTTTGTTTCTGCTTTCAAAAATTCAAGTTTTCCTTTTCTACCTTATTTGTCTGTCAATATCAAATCATCTTTTTTACTGAAAATTTTCTGCTATTCAATCTAAAGCTTTGTAACAGCCTTAGTTTGAGGGGGTCTTAAGGATTTCAAATGAAATTCAGCTGAGGGGCGATTATAGACACAGGAGCCCTTTATGCAAGAAATGGGGTTTTTATCATATGTTTATAATATCAATTCTATACAAGTAAATGGAACATACATTGCAGCGAGGAAAAACAACACAAATATGGAAATTAAAATGTCTTACTTGCAATTTGACTTTCATTAAAATCTAGAGTGTTGCAAAACAAAAAGTTAACCTGGTAATCAGGTCAACAACATATAAAAATTATCATAAAAATTGTTTCAGAATGAGTTAGAATGTTGACCTGTCATGTGTAGCTGCTGAGCAAAGAACCCAATAACAAAAGCTTGAAGACAATCACTTGGCTGTAAAAAATGAGGTCACTGAAACATATGACATGTATGGCACACAGACATGTAAACATAAGAATGAATACAAACATTTAAGATTATTTACCTATCATGCTTTTATCTGTGTAAACTGAAAAATGTCCTTATCACAAATATTTAAGTGAATGACAATGAAAAAGAGATGAAGGTAAAATGACATGGCAGTCTTGCATGTACTCACCAGAAACTGCATGTATATACATAAAAAATTTGGTGAGTCTGTGTATAATAGTAATTAAGAAATTGACTTGAATGAAAATATGTCACAAATTATACAGTCTCATCCAAGAAAATGAGGTCAAGGTCAAATGACATGACCAGACTAGCAAGTACCCACCAGGATTTTTTTTACTTAATCCAGATGAACATGTTTTCAATGATGTCTTAGTTTATACATGGATGTATTAAAGAGTATATTTCTATAATATTTCCATGGTTTAAGAGAACCATGTATACATAGGATCAATTGTGTTTGGATTTTTAGCAAGCTAGTATAAACAGCAAGTAGTTTTTAAGGTCAGTTTCTCCTTTTGTATTTTTAATAGTCTGCATACTGGTACTGTGTATCTACTTCAAGGGACAGATCTAAACAGTAGGTTTTTCAGGTTTGTATTTATGCCATTTTGTCATACCATAGTCCCAGGCTAGGGGGAGTTAAGAGCTCACAAACATGTTTAACCCTAACACATACTTTATATGCCTGTGGCAAGCCAGGAACGTGTAGTTCAGTGATGCTGTTACTTTTATATTTCACTGTTATTCATTTTACATTTTAAACTTAATTGGCCAATTACTGTTATATCTGAATGTCATTCCATTTTATTTTTGGATCCTTATCGTTATACAGTTCGCCTCAAGGTGTAGGTCTTGGTCCATTATTGAAAGCCTTAAGGTTGCCTGTAGATGTTCCTGAAGCTATCACCTACAGCCAAAAATGTTTGAGTCTCATAAACTGAAAAATGTTATGTTATTTCATTGTTATAATTGTATTCCAGTAAAATGGAGAAATTTTTCAAAGTACAATTATTTTTGTTTGGAGTGTCAATTAGTCATCTCACTATTCTTTTTTTCTTATGAATCCTATAAAATCTGAGAATCTAATGATGAGGTTAAACTAAAACACAGGTAGTTAGCTTTAAGCCAGTTTAAGTCCCATCCACAACCCATACAGTGATGTGTAAATAACTAATTGTGACAATGAGGAATAAATTATACATTTCTCTGTTTATTATACAATATAAAAATAGGAGATGTGGCATGATTTTCCATGAGACAGCCACCTTCCAAATGACAGTAGAATTTAAACTTCTACAGGTCCCATTACAGCCTTCATTAATGAATGTCTGATGAGTGATTCTGACACTTAATGTACTATTGTACCTCTTACTCCATAAACCATGATCTTACATTTTTGTCTCTAATGAAGTGATCCACTGCAAATACTGTGGAAACATGAGATTTGACCAGTTCTTTCAACTGATACTCAGTTCCTTTAGCCCAGGCGCTTGTCAGACAGGTTTTACCAACACCCAAGTCTCCAACAATCACACATTTGACATACTCATAATTGTCTCGTGTTGGAAGTACGATGTTTTCTGTCTGTACCATTATAAATTAGTCATGCCGTTTTATGGTTAATGTATATCTATATCTGAAAATTGAAAATAGACATATAATTAATTATGACATGTTATTGATACTAATATTTCAATTGCAGATAAGTACAACAGCTGTTGAACAGAAGATGGTTTTTCCTAACTAAGTGAGAAATACAGCTTATGTAACTTACATCAATGTTAAACTAAAGAAATTGGTATATTAATGGAAAATTAGACAGTCCAATAAAAGTCAGGGAACCGACCTGTACAGGTCAGGAGTTTTTGACCTGATGAAGTCAGTTTGCACTGACCTTATCAAGTCAGTGTGAATTGTGAGATTTATACATTTCCCTTGATTCAAGCAAATAGATTTGGCTGCTGCACATACCAAGTTGTTAAATTGAACTGGTGTTCAGTTTTCTTCGATATAATACCTATTTTAGGAGAAAATTATGTTGCATATTAATTTACTTTAATATTTTTGAAAGAAAACACCAGTCTCAAACATTGGGCTGTTAGACCATGCCTCCTATTTTTCATGCAGACAATTTATATAATTTTCTTGGATACAGAAAGTATTTTCCTCTTTGAACCATTAACTCTCATTTGGGTGCTTGACCTATTAGAGCGGGAAGGTGGCCTTAAATCTCAGATTTTAAGACACTTTTTTGACTTGTTCAGGTCAGTTTTTACATAAAATAACAGACTTGTTCAAGTCAGAATTAATGTTATGGCTGCAAAATCATTGTAATTACTGAGAATCATTCAAATCCAATTTAAGGATGATTGATTTATGCTAATTAGTATTATATTGCTGTTTTCTCTGAGAATTTGTTTAAGAACAGATTTAATTATTGACGTATTTAGGTCAACAATTGTTTTGACTGACTTTTTCAAGTCAGAAGATCACTGACTTGCTCAAGTTGGTCCCCTGACTGACAAACAATGCAATTCTTGTCATAGAAGCTGCAATGAAATTGTCTAGAAATATATGACCTCCAGTCAAGAACTCTAGCAGAGCAGGCTTACCATTTTTACACAGCATTCTTTTATAGATAGAAAAGGCGGAATTCTGAAACATAGGATTAGCCGGAACTGGACTAACATGATCAATGAACTTTTTTTTTTCAATTCATTCTTTGCTACAAAAAACAAATAAATTATGCTTATGTCTTGAAGAGTTGTTACCATCATTTTGGATGGACAATCATCATGTGGAAAGGATATTGGAAAATATCCACACCATAAGCACCCCTTCTCCTTAAAATTGCAAGAAATGAAGAAAATTGTTGAATCTAGAGTTCTCATAAGCCCTTCAACATTTGATTTTTTTAAACTAGTTAAACACAAACACTGCTTAACATGCAAAATACCCTCTCAAGTAATTTTCCATTTTTCTTCTCATTTTTGTTACATCTGTTTATTTTTCAGGTAGAATTAGGTATGGCTTGGCGATTTAAAACTTCAAAATACAAGAATGCAGCACCAAAATTTCCAAAAAGAGAGGTCAGTATATTTGTTATTTGATTACCATGTCTTTGTCATGTGGTTTTTATATGTAGATATTAAAATTTTGTCTCATAAAATCAGGATGTTTGTTGCAAACAAGTCATGTCTAGGAAATCCTTTTTCTGATGTGTTTCATCACAGGAAAAAACAACCATTTGCTTTTAAAATTTATTGTTGAGATGGTGATATGCAAGTTTGGCATATAAACTGGGTTCCTGGCAGTGAGCAAGTGATAAACTAAGGTCAATGCATAAAAAGGAATTGTGCTATGATTTTCTATTAAACAGCCATCCAAATTGAAAAAATTACAAACATCAACATGTTGCCCTTGGTCTTTCAATTATGGACACATATGCACACCCTATTGAAAGGCAAGCTGTACTAGGCCATAAAGGTAAAATCAGTGATCTTGAACCATAAGCCAAAAATGTAAACTAATGTCATGAATGTTAAACTAGTTACACTTAAACATGAAAACAATGCCATCCACTTGATGAGAGGTTCCTGGCATGGGAAAGACACATAAAATATTTTGTGGGGTTAAGCATGTTTATAAGCACTCAACCTTTACATAACCTTGGACAGTGGTGTACATAACAAGGATTGATTGATTGATTGAATGGTGCTTAACGTCCAGTGGCAAATATTTCATGCATATTCAGGACGAGAGCATA